>AYEL01077873.1:0-23779 GCA_000484575.1 Olivierus martensii
TTTTTTTTTTTTTTTGATGATGAAATATATAATTTAAAATTGCTAATATAGAGATTTAGCGACTTTATAATTCCCTTTATTGAAAAAAAATTAAAAATTATTTTTGATATAAGAATTTTTTCTCTATTGCTCTAGTTCTTCATGATTTTCCGTAAACTGGAATTGGCAACAGCTTAAGAGTAAATCATTTCACTTCAGTGTTTTGCTTAACTGATTACATAATATACAGTATAAAGTTCAGTAAGTGTTCGTCCATCAGTTATAGAGCTTTGTATTATTATTATTATTATTAGCGTTATCTTTTAATCTAATTTTCATTTTTTTTATATTTTTTTATATCCCCGTATCTATCATTTTCTCGTATCCATATTTTGAAAAAAGGTGCAAAATTTTAGATTGCCGTTTTTTAAAATCAGCCAGTTAATAAAATCAAAACGATTCGGACAGAAGTGATTTTATTAAGCGGTGGGCACCTGTATATAGTTTACATGATTTAAAAAATTAACCAAAGTCTGAATTAAATTTTTCTAACGATTATTTTTGAATTAAAGCTATGGTGCCACCATCTTGTTGATTTAATAATTAATTAAATTAAATTTAGAATTTAATACTAAAGTGGCACCATCTAGTTATTAATGATTATACTATAATTTTTAAATTGATTTTCCCGAAATAAAATTTTGCCACTGCACCAGACTCGAACCGGGATCTTTGGGATAGCACCCCAACACCTTAACCAGTTAGACCACAGCGACCTATGGCAGAATTCCATTTCAGGAAGCTTATATATTGATTATATAAGTTTCCTGAAATGGGCATTGGGGCGCTATCCCAAAGATCCTGGTTCCAGTCCAGTGCAATGAAACAGCAATCTCTGTAGCACGTGATAAAGTCAGTCCCATTTTGGCCAGCAGCTTACGTTGAATGGCTTCTTCTTGAATCCCATACATGATGTGATCTCGTAGCATCATATCTAGGATGACACATAGTTGCAGTGTTTTGCTAAACGACGTAATTCAGCAATAAAATTTGCCACAGACTCTCCTGATTTGCGAATTTGGCTGTTGAACTTGAAATGCTCTATGATTTCTGAAGGAGTCAGATTGAAATGTTCGTTAAGTGTGTCTACCAGTTGCTGTAAGGTCTGCGATGTTGGTGAATCTGGTGATATTAAGTTCTTTAACAATCCATAAGTTGCCGGTTCGATCACTATTAGAAAAATTGCATGTTTCCTGTTTTCATCTGTGATTCCATTAGCAATGAAAAATTGTTTGAGACGTTCTGTGTATTGTGTCCAATTTCTGCACTAGCATCGAAAACAACTATTGTTCTGAAGGTAGCCATTTCCATTCACATGTTGCGTGTTAGGCTTAACATAAGTTCTGTCCATCTTGGATGAAAGGACGAATAAATAAATCAATAAAAGGCACTATACTTGCAAAAAAAGAGAAATATGTGTGAGTTTCATTTCACCTTGTTGCCATTGAAACAACTGTATAGTTGTTGAAAGAAATACTTGAATTCACAAGGTGATTACACAGGATTGTCTTTATTCAAATTTCATGCTTTACATCAGTCGACAGCAGAGACTAGACTGCCAGACATGAGCTGACCACTTGTTTGCCAAAGGTCAAAATCAGTGGTGCCCCCTATATTATAAATATTTAAAAAGGACAAAGAACAAAAGGACAACAATAAGTTTTTAGTAAAGTTTTTATTATAGATTATATTTCAAGCTATATGCTATATACATGTATAATTCTATAAGCAAAAAAGTACTGTATTTGTAATTCAAATTTGTATATAGATAATACACCTTTTTAAAGACCTCAATGTCATAAAAATAAGTTGAATTTAAAAGGATTTTAGTAATGAAATTGTTAAAATGTTTAGCATTATGTTGTTTTATGTGATTAAGTATCATATAAAACAATATAAAAATTAACTACTCTAACATTGCTAAACAGAAATTAACATAGAAATGGCTTATTAAGTGATGTACTTAATAAATCATCATCATCAGCACAATACATCATATAGAAATAAAATTGAAACATGCATTGAACATCTTACAAACTTATACAATATTCTTAGAATAAATAATTCTCAGATCTTAGAATAAATAAAAAAATTAAAAAATTATTATAATAGTGTTAAATAGTTACAGATTTTTTACATATATTATTAGAAAAATGTAACAAATAAATAATATTTGGAAACTAAATACCATATATTTTATGCTACAGTCTTTAAGCAAACAGATTATATTGAATTTAGGACATAGCAACATGCTGGTGGAACATCTTCCAGCAGTCTATCATTAATGAGATTGTCATGTTTTTCTCTTTTCAAAATTTCTAATGTCTCTACTAAATATCTATCTTCATACTCATTAACTTTTCTAAGTGTCCTTGTGTCCAGTGCTGGGTTAACTTAGTGCAAGGCCTGATTGGATATTTCTCATGGGGCCCTTCAAAATATGGCTTATATGTATAAATAAAATAAATGATGTTTATAAATCATTTTGAATTGATTTGAATTGATCATTTTGAATTGAATAGAAACATAATTTTTAATCCTTTGGCTGCTATAGATGCATTAATGCATCCAGCTAAAGTTATTGGTGTGGACTATGAATGCATATATGCATTAGCAATTGTTTCTATTCAAAAATATAAGAATCAATGTTATCGATGAGTTCAAGATATTTACATATATTTAATTTGCTTATCAATGACAAGAAATAAAAAAAATTTACTTGTATCTGAAGCACTTTAATTTGACAGAATGTTACTTCTTTCAGCAAATGACAAATGTGATTGCAGTAACATTGCAAAATAATATAATTATATTATTTCATTATATACAGGAAGACCCCACTTAACACTGTTCCATTTAATGCTGTTTCAATATAATGAGGTTTCTTTCGAATTCTATATTTTTTATTGATTCACTTTGGCACAGTTTTTCAAACTGTTATACTCACATAAATCTGAAATCAGACCACTATATTGCTTTGATACTCCTATGTCATCTTGCAGTGCATTTGATATTAGTGTAGTGCAGTACATATGAAAGTTTGCTCCGATCAAGTTCATATTTATGATTGGTCATTAACATTATTTTACAAAAGGAAGTTGCAAAGGATTTTCTCAAAACAAGTTTAGCCACTATTACGGAAATTATGGATCAGTTTATACAAAATGACCTTTGATAGAAGTTCAAAACCAAGACGAAGTGTCATGGATGTGACGTCTTGCTACCGACAATTGCTTGCTGAACGAAAGAGGAAAAGGCAAATGACATCAGATGACTTATTAATGAAAAAACAAAGTATCAAACAAAAGAACCTTCCTCATCACAAATATAAATTATTTACTCGAATATTTTTGATTTTATTGAATGATTTATGAATACAAATTGATATTAGCAATAAAAAAATGTCTATATAATAGTAATAATATATGTTACAAAATAAAATTTAAAGAAATGCTATGTATATATATATTTATTCACGTAATAATACATGTTACAAAATAAAATTTAAAAAATGTTATGTATATTATAGTAATAATACATGTTACAAAATAAAATTAAAAAAATCCTATGTATACAGTAATAATACATGCTACAAAATAAAATAAACAAAAATGCTACGTATATTGAATTGATATTAGCAATAAAAAATGTCTATAATTAATGTAATACAATAGGTAACGATATTTAGCAATAAAAAATGTCTATAATTAATGTAATACAATAGTAATAATAAATAAAATATGTCTATAATTAATGTAATACAATAATAATAATACATGTTCAATAATAAAATGTCTATAATTAATGTAATACAATAGTAATAATACATGTTACAATATAAAATAAAAAAAATGGTAAGCTTATATTTTTATAACTAATAGCACTTACTGCGGTTATAAAAGTTATTAGAAGAGTTTAAGCGGTTGTTTTTAAGTATGCTTATATTTTTATTCACTGCCCTGTTTCACCTATCCCCATTATTTACATGTTAAGATGACCTCATTTAACACTGTTTCATTTAGCACTTTGTTTTATTAGAACATATCCCTGCATTAAACAGGATCTTACTGTAATTATATTATTAATTATAATTATGTCATAATGGAGAGTTTTTATTCTTTTCATTTAGGACAAAATAAATCAATATATAAAAATACACAAAAGAGGTTAAATTAATACTTATTTATGAAAATTAAAAGGAACTTTAAAAACATCAATAATTTTGTCAAACATGATGCAAAATATAATTGATTCATGGTCTCCGTAAAATAAAAATAAAAATAAACTATTTATCTGATGAATTATATTATATTTTAAGCAGATTTTGGAATTTTTTTTAAGAACCTGAACATTTTTAAATTCTCTGCATATTTACCCATAAAAAATCAAGATCTATAAAGTTTTCTGAATGATTTACCTTAAAATGTTTATAAACTAATTATTGCAATTAGCTATATCTTCATCAGTTATCAGTAATAACAGTAGAACCTTCGATAACATTCCTGGTAAGAACAGAAATAATGATTCACTTGTTGGATATCATATCATTTTAAAAAATACTCACATGTTATTCTGCCAATTCCACACTTATAACCCATTTCCTATTGCTAAGACTCTTCCGGCCTTATATTTACGTTTCAAGTTTCATCTGCTTCAATCATAAATGCAAGATTAACTAATAACCTATTATTTATTTAAACTATGAAACTTTTTCAATATTTTCTGGCAACATTCATATATAGTATATGTACTTAATTCTAATTAAAAAAGATTCTCCTGCCGTTAATTTATTTGCATACTCAGAAAATATTATCAGAATATTAGATAAGAATACATTGGAATCTGCAAAAGTAATGTTAATTTCAATAGAAAATTTTTTCCCACATGTTCCAAGAGATAAAATAAAATCAATTCATCTACATTTAATTTTTCAAAGAAAAATTTTTTTTTGTGGATCTACAAAAATTAGATGTTCAAAGTCTGGGATGTAAAAGTCCAGCCATAATAGTAAATCTAAATGATTATTCTTCGTTTATGATTTCATTTTGCCTCAACACGGGCCCTCTCAAGTCCAGGCCCTGATAAGGTGCAATCAGTCCAATCAGCTTATATCCAGCACTGCTTGTGTCATCCATTATATCCACATCATTCTTGTAAGTCTTCTTCACTAGAGCTGTTGTAGTATTGCCTAGTCTTACATCATTTTGTATTCCTTTAACTTCTCTTTTAAACATCTTTTTGTCATATCTATATAATACATACTAGCAATACATTTGAAAATGAATTAAAACTCTGTATTCATTTTAGTTCTATTCTTGATACTGAAGATGGTTATTTATATAACCAAAAACATTACATTAAATTAAGTTATTGTTTATCATCTGCTGTTAAGTGCTATTATTCTGAGGTATTATGAGTTTGTATAAATTATATTAATATTAATTATAACAATATATTAATATTTGTTTGTATGTTTGAGATATTTATTTTTGTTACTATCAGTTTGTTAAGATTTTAGTTTATAGATTTAATTTTTTTTACCCATATTAACCCCCTATCTTAAACTTAGTGATATCCTCATAGCATTTTTAAAATCCATAGTTTTCTTAATTTGCATCACAAATTCCATGGTATAGCTCCTTTTAATTACTTCAACAAGTGCAGTTTGTTTATTTATTGTAAAATCAAATGACAAACAACTGCTGTTTCGTCCTGTTATTGTAACTTTTCTGTATTAGTAGTACAGCTAAAAAGACTTCTTAAGTAGGTTGAAATGTTTTTATAATAAAATTTTTTCTCCTGTTTATTTTTATTTTAATTTTACATCAGGAATTAAAATATAAATATGAAATATGAATAAAATTAATAAAAAATATTTTTTTTGCTTAATACCATCTCTTATTCAAAAATATATTGTATATACTCGAATATAAGCCGATTCGTGTATAAACTGACCCCCCAATTTCAGTTTGAAAATCAGCAAAAATACGAAACCTGTGTATAAGCCTATCCCCGACTTTAGCATTTAAAATTTGATAAAAATTTGAAATCAATAAATTACGTGATCTTTGATTTTTAGTTACCAATACATTAATGTCATTTGCCAAAATAAATATTTTATTGAAACTAAATTTATATATATAAAATAAATTATTATAATACAAACACCAGTATATCAGTTTAAAAAGTAAAATTTTACTTTAACTCGAATTGATCCAGCACAGCGTATCTATATAAGATTCTTGGATTATGTTGAGAATTTCTGTGTCACAGCGCATCAGGCAGTGTGGCATCACCTATCTGATGCACTTATATAAATGCAGGTTGGAGTCAGTGGTGCAACGTGCTTGATCACATCAGGTAAAGTAATATTTTACTTTACTCCAAAGCAAGATTGATGTTGGCATATGACATTATTGTAAGGATGACATAGCTTAATAAATTATCGTTAATGAATAGTAATAATTTTTGATAATTGACATAAAAATATTTTTTTTTTATTGTTGTTATTGAATAATTGTTTTCTTTTCTAAAAAAATTTCATATAAGTATCACTGTAAAAATTTCATTAGAATAATACATCTATGACACACAGGCTCCCAAGAGACCATTCGAAATTTCCTTTTCCTTATAGTAGAGTTGAGTTATTGTATTCAAATCTTTGATCCTATTTTAAAATGAGTGGATCATCCTAATGATGATGTCATACATCGTTAGGATGACATCTGCAACGTGATTTCTAGATGTTAAGTGTGCAATTTCGAAGTTTTGATTTTGTTTATGATGAATGTTTTTGATAGACTACAGAGTGAAATTCTTGATTGATTGTCAAGTTTTTGCATTGCATCATATCAGGCAGTGTGGCGTTGCCTATCTGATTACAGTATATAGATGCAGATTGGAGTCAGCTGCATGACACACTCAATTGCTTCAGGGTAAGATAAAATTTTACTTGGTATTGTATTACTTTTTGATCTGTGTATAAGTCGACTCCCCATTTCATTAATTTTTTTTTTTTTTGAGGAAAAACCTCGGCTTATACACGAGTATATACAGTATTAAATTGTTATCATAAATTCATTTAAAAATAATAGAATAAAATTGATGAATAATCTTTTCTTGAATATTTAGAATAGGAATGTTTAGAATAAATTTTTTTTATTTTTTCAATTCATTTGATATTCACATTCATTTTTTCTCAACAAAGTTCAAATAATAATCATAAATAGTCTAACAGAATTTACTAAATATTACAAGTTCAAGAAAATAAATCACTATTTTTTATTACTTTATACACTTTATAATTATTGCAGTTACTGTAGAACTATAATTATTGTAAAAACTAAATAAATATTTATTTTATAAAATTGTATAATTAAATTACAATTCGTTTGAGAAGCCCTGCGTTAAGTGAAGTATAGTATCGTGCAATCAAAAAAATAAATGGCATATATCTTTCAAATAGTCAAGAACAATTACAAATGTTTTACACTTACCATCTATTGAAGAACTGATAAAGAAACATGATCTGAAAATGTTAATGAAATTTATGAAAGGAGATTTATCATCTGAAATGATAACCTACAATGTTTCTCAGTTTAAATCGCGAAAAATAAGTTTGCTTCAGATTAAGGCAAAAAAAAACTGGAAAAAAAATCTTTCAGATTTTTTTTGTGAGACATGTATGACTTTTAACTCATAACGCTGATGAGGGGATACCCAAAATTACTGTTTTTTTGTAGGGTGTTTATGTATAAATAAATAAATAAACAGTGATTATTAATAAATTAATTTAAAAAAGCAATATGAAATAACTATAATTCAATATAGCTTTAAACAGATGAATATATAATCAAGCGAATATAAATACTTCCATTTATTAAATTTTCATAAAATCCTTTCTTTATTTGCATTAAATTATTTTTTGATTTTTTGCTAAAGTTCAATTTTAAAAAAACCAAGATACATTCAGAAAGAATTTTTTAATATTTAAATTGTATTATTAATAAAAATTAAAAAATACATTAGATTTCAAGAAAAATAAAGCAACTACTTGCAATATACTAAACCAAAATCATAACAAATAAAAGAAATATCAAATTCAAAATGCTTGTCTTATTTATTTCTCGATTTTTTAAAAATTTATCAAGCATAAAAGTAATTACATTTTGTTTTTAAAAATTGAAGAAGCGTAAAAAAGTATTATTGTGTTTTTAGAATGCAGTTACCCTATTTTCCTAAAATCCATCTCAATATTTACATTTCTGGAGGAATTTATATAAAAACTAGAGTGTAAAAAATCTGTGTAAAAGTTAATGGAACCGTGCAGAATCAATACACTTAATACATTTTACATTAAGTAACAATTATTTACAGTTTTTATTCAAGTTAAGGATAAAAATTTATGATGTCTTCACACAACAGTCGAATTATAATTAAATATAAAAGCTATTAAAATCATGAATAAGTAATTATTTTTCACATAATGAAAAATAAATAAATTTAGTAAATATTCTTTCAATTCATTTTATCATACGATTTTTACTTACTAATTATCTAATATTCATTTAAGTTAAAATTTTAACTACATTCTCGTCCCAACTGAAAATTTAAGATCAATTTTTGTCCGAAAGCTAGCATATTCTACCTTATCTCTGTCTCAAGGAATAGCGTTGGGATTATTGGTATAGTTTATAATGAACACCTATTAGAGATTAACTCATTAGTTTAAATTGTCACAGTTCTCAGTCATGGATGTTATTTACTATGTAAATATTTATTGTTGTTGAAGAGGAAGCTAAAGCGGAGAAAAATCTCTCTAGGGGATCTAAATAAATCCATACTAAAATCAAAATCTCAGCAAAAGTCTTCGAATGTTCGCTTCACCACAACTGACTATTTTTGTCCTATAAATTCTATTGTAATATCAGTCAAATAATTCTTTTATTCGGTAATTTTAATCATAATCTTCATTTATAGTGTACACGTGAAAGTTTTGCTTAGTAATTAAACTAGAAAATTCCATTCTTTCATGGTTTGCTTCCATGATCTCTTTTTATAGTATACCGAGTGGCGGCGTGGTAAAGCATTGAAATATTATCTGGAGGTTCAGATTCAATTCCGGGTCTACCCTTTTTATAGTATACCGAATGGCGGCGTGGTAAAGCATTGAAATATTATCTGGAGGTTCAGATTCAATTCCGGGTCTACACCTCTAGATTTTTCTGGGTGGATCCGGAAACAGCATATTGAACCCATCGTTCATCTGATAGCAGATCCATGTAAGCGCTAGAGAGACTCTACCTCTTTGTAACCTCTAGTTGAAAAGCGAATTAAAAGCAAGGAAGAAGATACTTATATATAAATAATCACAGATATGGGAAGAATTTCAGTTTAAGCAGTAAATATAATCAGTCTTTTTGTGGATAATCATATCAAAGCTGAATCTTAACTTCGATTTACATCGATGGATTTTTATAGCATTTTGGATCGGTATTATCTGTCATGAAGATATATATAGATTAAACAAACCTGCTGTGAGTATCTGTATTAACAGTTACTGGCTATCAAGAAACACGTTATCGATTTTACTTTAAAGTCCATTCTGATCAAAACACATCATCATAGTACAGCATTATCTACTTCGATTTTCTCAGATCTGTCGAAATTTAATTTACTGTCAAATAAGAACTTATTTCCGAAATATACCGAGATTTTCAAGCTATTTTTGGATATAAACAGACTATATGTTGGCATTAAGATGAAAAAATATAGCTATAAAGTTAATCGATTCATTATGTGAAATAAAAGCTAAATCCTTTACATGATTTAATTTTGTTATTAAGAGAAAGTTTCTGGAATTGTTTAAGATAATTTCCTTTTTATAATTCAATTAAATAATAAATATAAATAAATAAATTTTGTTTACAATTTATTTATTTACTTACAAATTTACTTAAAATATTAAATACTGCATTTTATCTATAATTTTCTTTATTTAATTATAGTATATTCTTATATGTGTTTAATTTTTGTCATTATTATTATTATATGCTACATTTGATAAATACTTATTGTGATTTTTTCTCTTATTTTTCATTTATCCATGACATAATAAAGGCCTATAATACAGTATTTGTCTGAATTTTTTATATGTTAAGTGTTATTTGTTGCAGTTTATTATGTTATTAAATTTTCGTATTTACTAGATACATTATTTAATCAAAATTAATTTTTCAAAGATAGATTAAAACAACTTGTCTTGAAATTTCATTACAAAAATTTCTCAGTAATGTTTCAAAATATGAAATTATTTTAATAATTTCATATTTTGAAACATTATTTATTTATCATAATATTACATTCTGTATCATTAATTAGTGAATATTATATATTATTACAGTAATAATATCCAACATCCCCATCCAGTGCCGGATCTAGTTAGTGCGGGGCCCGATTGGAATATTTTTTGCGACAGTGCTGGATCTAGTTAGTGCGGGGCCCGATTGGAATATTTTTCACGGGGCCCCCTCAAAATATGATTTATACGTATAAATAAAATAATAAAAATATTTTTGTCGGCTGGATTGGCTACGTGGAAATGCTTCAGCTTTCCACTTTGGAGAATCCGAGTTCGAATCTTGAGTCCTACTCTTTGAAAATATTTCTGATTATTATGATGTCGGGTCCTCCCTTCGAACCCCCTGTCGTCCTTAGCCGGGATTAGCAGTGAATCCACACCATATAGTCACATAGCTTAATAAGATTAATTAAAAATATTTGCATTACAATTCTGGTTTTATTGTTTAGAAAAATTTTTAATCTATTATATTTTCATTATTTACTTCCGGATGTAAAACTGATATAGAAAAAAAAAACTGCATTAATCAAGAGAAAAAATTTATTATTACAGAAATGTTATCTCTATTAGTGCAG
This sequence comes from Olivierus martensii, assembly GCA_000484575.1. NCBI lineage: Eukaryota > Metazoa > Arthropoda > Arachnida > Scorpiones > Buthidae > Olivierus > Olivierus martensii. The sequence continues at coordinate 10,975 of AYEL01077873.1, forward strand.
TTTATTTTGTTATATTTTTTTCATTTTATATTTATATTCAATTTAAACGAACATATTAAGATCAATGTATATGCTAAGAATACTAGGACTATCATTGTAAGAATAGAATCTTAAAATATAACTCTGAATATAGAATACAGCCATTCCCTGACTTACATAAGTGACTTGTGTAAATTTGACTTATGTAAAATATTTTCCCTTTTTTTGTAATTTTTCCAGATATATAGCAAAAAATGCTATTATGTTTATAAATAACAATTTTGAACATGTTAGTTTATATTATTAAAACTTCATTTTACTTGATTTATTTATGTATTTGAGTATTTTTTATTGATCTTAAGTATCATATTACAGATATGATATCATTCCATGCAGCATTATCACATTTTCAGTCAGAGAACAATATGTTGGCATAATGTTGTATAGGTACAATCACTGTAGTTACCTAGCCTCAGGAGTTTTTAATCCAGAATTTTTATTTAAAATTTATTTTTCTGACTTATGTAAAATTATGAAAAACATAACTCTTATGCAAAACTCCGCCCAAGAAGCCATATAGCTGACTGGCCAGTCCCAAGCCTGGATAAAGGAGGGTATGACTTTTAACTCATATATTATAACGCTAATGAGGGGATACCCAAAATTACTTTTTTTTATAGGGTGTTTATGTATAAATAAATAAATAAACAGTGATTATTAATAAATTAATTTAAAATAACAAGGATGTTTTGAACAAGGATCAGCAGAGTAAAACTTCGATACACTTCCTGGACCTAAATATAAAGATACAAGGGCAGACGATCTCTACAACAGTCTATAGAAAACCCTCTTATGAAGCTATCGTCATCCCTAACTGGTCCAATGATCCCATAGCCTACAAGAAAACCGCCTTCCACACCTATTACAAGAGAGCGCTGACATACTGCTGTAATAATGACGATCTTTCAGCTGAACTCGCATACATAGAAAAGGTCGGACTCCAACACGGCTTCTCTAGATCCTTTCTTAGAGGTATTTTGAAGAAGGTGAAGTCTAAATTAAATGTACCTGGCCAGACCCCACCCAGCCGAGTACCACATGTTGCACCAGGTTCTTTTGCACCTGTACCGTATAATTTAAAGAACTTACAAGTAGTAAAAAGTGCAGCTAGTAAAACCAATAGAAAATTAGCCACGCGTAGAGGACCTACCCTTTTCAACCTCATACGGAACGAGAAAGATCCGATAAAACCGCAGGCTAGGAAAGGAGTGTATAGGATCCCACTTAAAGACGAGCGTACGCAGAACCATCTGGCCTACATAGGCGTTACCAACAGGAATTTAAACAAGAGGTTAGCTGAACACAAGCGTGACATCAAGCATGCCAACTTGACAACATCTTTAGCACTAGAAGCCTACGATAAAGACCTGACCATATACTGGGATGACGCGAAAATTATCAAAAAGGTGAATCCCGGAACGAAACCCACCATCACCGAATCTTTAGAGATTTTCAAGAGAAATAGAACCGAAAACCTAGTGAATGAAAAGACTGCTTGGGACCCACCTGACCCTTGGAAATACGTGCTCAGTAAAGAAAGCCACTAAACCTGTTCCTCGTTATAATTTTATTAACTTTTACACTACTTCTGATTTGTTAGTATAGTATGTAAAAACCGCCGCGTTTATGCTAACCTGGTTACACAATTTCAATTTAAAATTGTTAAAAGTATATTTATTATGTTGTTATCTTTTAAAATTGATACTATGTTATACGGTTTCGTTTATAACTGTTAATAGTTTATTTTTGTTACAATTTTATATATTTTAAAATACTGTTTTTACAAAATGTCATGTTGTTTACGTTTAGCATCGTATAGCTGTTACCATAGCAACACAGCTGCCTGTTTCCTTTTTTGTGTTTAAATTTATTCTTTAGAACGAACTGCCTGAAGATGGCGTTATAGCCGAAAACGTTTGTGATATTTTAAATAAATGTGTTTATTTTATCTTACTCAACTGCAATTAGTGCTGTTTATGTTTATCTTGACTTAATTACTGAGTATAAGCAGTTTTCCAGTTTTAACATGACAAAATGATATTAGAAAACTGCAAAAGGCGAAAGACAAATTTGCATGTAGCCTGGATCGATTATAAGAAAGCATTCGATTCCTTGCCACACAACTGGATACTAAAAAGTATGGAACTGATAGGTATCAAAGGAAATATTCAAAAATTTGTCAAAGCAGCAATGGAAAAATAGAATACAAAACTGACTATTAATGATGAAGAAGTCGGCCACGTGAACATCAAGAGAGGAGTATTTCAGGGTGACTCACTATCACCATTGCTTTTTGTGATAGCCCTAATTCAACTTACAAAAATATTAAATAATACTGCGATGTGATACCAACTGTCAAAAACATCGAACAAAGTGAATCATTTGCTATATATGGATGATTTAAAACTATATGGCAAATCACAGCAAGAAATCGTATCCTTACTAAATACTGTAAAAATTTTCAGCAGTGACATTGCCATGGAATTCGGTTTAGATAAATGTGCCACCCTCAATATCACCAGAGGGAAAATAACAAAAACAGAGGGGATCGATATGCCCAATAATTTTATTAAATCATTAAACGAAGAAGATTCGTACAAATACCTCGGGATTTTACAAGCTGATAATATCAAACATAAGGAAGTGAAGTACAATGTTGGTAAGGAATATATCAGAAGGGTAAGAACGATACTAAAGTCCAAACTAAGTGGCAAAAACACCATCCAAGCCATAAATACATGGTCAATTCCAGTCATTAGGTATACTGCAGGAGTTGTTGAGTGGAATCGGGCCAAGCTGGAGGCATTGGACAGGAAAACAAGAAAGATAATGACCATAAATCACACGCTACATCCCCAAAGTGATGTGGACAGACTCTACCTGCCAAGAAAGATCGGTGGTAGGGGTCTGTTACAAGTCCAATAGATTGTCAAAGAAGAGAAAAGGACATTGTCCGAATACATTCAAAGTAGTGACCAGAGTATACTAAAGCCAGTAATTACTGAAGGCACTACTAAAGGCTTTGAAGAAACAAAGCAAAATTTCAGAGTTCAAAAAATTCAAAATTGAACAGAGAGCTGGCAGAATACGCCATTGCACGGTCAATATGTAAGAGATACAAAAGAAAAGATCAGCGATGAACAAATGTGGCAATGGTTAAAAAAAAGAATCCTAAAAAAGGAAACAGAAGGCCTAATATTGGCTGCACAAGAGCAAGCCTTGAGAACAAACGCAATTAAGGCCAAAATTGACAAATCATCTGTTGACAGTAAGTGCCGATTATGTAAAGAAAAAGATGAGACCATTGATCATATAATTAGCAGTTGCGCAAAAATTGCACAAACTGACTATAAAACCAGACACGACAAAGTGGCAGCAATGCTCCACTGGAACATTTGTAAGAATTTCCACCTCCCAGCCTGCAAACACTGGTGGGATCACCAACAGGAAAAAGTAACAGAAAATGAGGCAGCAAAGGTGTTCTGGGATTTTAGAATCCAAATGGACAGACACTTAGCTCATAATACACCCGATATTGTAATAGTAAATAAACAACAAAATTCGATTCAAATCGTAGATGTGCAATACCTGGAGATGCGAGAGTCAGCGATAAAGGATTGGAAAAGAGAACAAAATACAGAGACCTCGAAATTGAAATTGAAAAGTTGTGGAAGAAAAAAGCTAAAACAATTCCTATAATAATAGGAGCCTTGGGCACGGTTCCAAAAGACGTGGGACAAAATCTGATGGCCCTTGGAATTGACAAAATCAATATCACTAAGTTGCAAAAAGCAACACTGTTGGGAACAGCATATATCTTACGACGATTTCTCTAATTGTCCCAGGCTCTTGGAAAGAGCTCAATAATCGGAGAAAATGCCAATTCCAGCCTTAAATCTGGCAGCTGTGCAGACAAATATAATGATAATCTAATCCTTAAATTAAATTTATTTGAAATTAACATTAATAAAGTACATTTCCTGATTTACAAATCAGTAAAGAAGATAGCAATTATGGCTGTCAATGGCTGTACAAAGATCTATAGAAAACCCACTAGTTCTTCTATTTATATAAATGAAAAGTCTCTAACTTATATATTTTCAAGTTTACTTTTGTATTTTAGAGCTATTGAGTTAATATCCATTGTATAAGTTTTTCTTTCTGTGTTATTTTGGTTGTTATCTTTTTTATATTTAGTTTTGACACGTTCTTTTAGAAGTTTATTAATGATTCTTTTCTTATACCCATGTTTATAAGCTTGTTCAGTTATCCATTTTATTTCTTTTTGCTTATCTACTATCGTTGTACAGTGAGTATCAACTCTATTCAATTAGATAAGCAAAAAGAAATAGAATGGATAACTGAACAAGCTTATAAACATGGGTATAAGAAAAGAATCATTAATAAACTTCTAAAAGAACGTGTCAAAACTAAATATAAAAAAGATAACAACCAAAATAACACAGAAAGAAAAACTTATACAATGGATATTAACTCAATAGCTCTAAAATACAAAAGTAAACTTGAAAATATATAAGTTAGAGACTTTTCATTTATATAAATAGAAGAACTAGTGGGTTTTCTATCTGGCCAAAGAATAGTCTTTAACAGAAGGAATACACTTTTTAATTTAATCAGAAATGATAAAGACAAAACTAATGAAAAGGAATGTCCAGGTGTTTATTGGATACCATTCTATGATAAAGATAATAATACAGAAGGTAATTACATAGGATACATGGCCAGATCTATTAAAAAGAGGTTACCTGAGCATAAAAAAAGATTTGATAAATAAATCCGCTAATGCAACCTTGGCACAACGAGCTTTAATAGCAGATTTAGAAGTAAAGTGGGAAGACACCAAGTTACTGCATAGAGAACAAAACCCGAAAAGTGGAAAGATCGTGGAAACTATTTCTATTTTTAACAACTGTAATAGGACTAATAAAACAATTAACAAGTTGGATCCAACCACAATAAACAACACGTGGAAGTGGTGCTCAAAAAGAAAAAACTAATTTTAAACAGTGAAAGATTTTTGTTAATAATATGTAGTTATTTACAATAATTTTAAGATTTCTAAATATTTTTAATATTATATGTTTATTTCCTTATAAAAACCGTAAATAAGTCGTTGTTATAGCAACATTGTTTATAATATTCAAAAAACCAAGGCGTTCTATAGAATATTACGTTAAACTTCGGCAATCTTGATATAGCTGATGAGGATTTTCATTAATCGAAAGCGCTACTAGAGTATTGTAAAAATATTAAGTATTAAAGTATTTTCTTGCCATAGAGCTGTATAACATTTATTCTTTGTTTTATAGTTTTATAAAATTATTCTATCTAATTATTGCTCAGTAGTACTGCTTTTAAAGATCAGTTAGATGATTTTGTTTTAATTCAAAAATATTTCCTGAAATGTCTGAAATGAAATTACATAATTAATTCATTTATCCAAATTTAATCCTACCCTGGTCTGGGATGGAATTTGAATTCCATGTCTCTGGAAATTTTTTGATCTGACTCAGCATCAATTCACCTATAGTAAAATTCTGCTAATTCTAACACAGATCTGAGCAGTTTGTTATTGAGCCAGGAGTAGATTCCATAATTCAACAGCAAATAATTTGGAAGTGGCATTAAAAAAATAATTATTTACTTTTGCTGGAAACTTGGTTACATTAGTTTAAATTAAGCTGTCAAATCATATACGATACCTATTGAGTAGCCACTTTTAGAGCCTGTTATGCTGATTAACAGCCATGTGGGTACAACTGGAAGATTGAAGGAGGTGATTCAATTGGCCTGGATAGGTCAATATCCTTTTTGATAAAATAAATATGAAGAACTTGGAACTGAATCCATATCTTCCAAGTGGTCAATGATTCCTTTACCATGCTTCCATCTAAAAAGTTGATGTTAGAAAGTTGGACACACAAAAATAACTTAAACATTCCATCTTTGTTTTTATATAATATTTACTTTATTTTTACTTACATAAAGTATTGGGATGCATGAGATACATATTTTCTTCATTAATATATTAAGAATAAATAGTATTTATTAACATTACTGTATACTACTACTTTTTAAAAACATTGAATATTCTGAGTTCTGGTAGTTGGGAAATGTAACCTCCATTTATAATGTTGTGCCTGTATAAAATTGTGTTCTGAGTTATGATGGATTTGAACTATGATGAAATTTTTAAATGTAATCCCATCATAAGTTGGGACCTCCTGTATTTACATTTCAATTTTTCATAAAAAGAATAGTTTTATTTTCATAAAACCAATTGATCTATCCAAATAGAGAATTTTAAAGTTTCATAGGTGAGTTTTTATAGGTAAAATTAATAATAACTATTTCATTTCATAAAATCATATATACAGGGTGAAGATAAACTTTTGTCATAAAATTTTGTGTACTGATAGGGGGCCTCGAAACAAGTCGAAAATATCCAATGAACATATGGTCTAAATGGCACTGTTTTTGAGTTATAATTCTTTACAGCTAGCCAATCACCATTGAGTACACAAAGCGTCATAATGCATCACATTGCCAAGATACATCACATTGTGTTGCTTGCCTTCTTATTAACCCGGTAGAAAGTAGGACAGAAACGCGACATGTCATGATGCTTTGTGTACTTGATGGTGATTGGCTAGCTTTAAACAGTTAATAACTCAAAAACAGTGCCATTTAGACCATATGTTCATTAGATATTTTCGACTTGTTTCAACGCCTCATATAAGTACACAAAATTTTATGACAAAAGTTTTTCTTCATCCTGTATATATATATTTTGGATTGTAGGTTTTTTTGTATCTGATAATCTCCTAATCAGTAAAAGATATAGCAGCTATACTTGGAAAAGTTTCCTCATGTTCCAATTTAAATAATTGGGCTATCTGTTAAATTTTTAGATCAAATATTCTAAAAAAAATAATTATCAATCAACAAAATTTAATAGCTTAGTTAATAAATGATGCCATGTCAAATACTTCAGTCTGGAAAGTTTGCTTTCTTGTAGTCTAGCTTAAGTAACTATTGTTTAATAATTTGTTAAGAAGTGTAATTTATTTTCCTTCATTAATGTAATTTCCAAAATATTAAAATATAACTTGCAAACCAATTCTCAAAGGCTTGAAATTATAGCTTGACAGCCAATTTTATAAGTTAACTGATAGATGGAAAAAATGCAAATTCTTCCCTTTTTAAATAATGAATCACTATTTTCCAGTGTTTTAATGATATATAATTTCATTACTAACTATACTAGAGTTGTATAAATGGATGAGACTCAATATCTGACCTTCAATAATTCCTAGAAATTTCCATCTTCCATTTAATGATTTTTGGTTGATATAACTCTGTTAGAAAATTATACATACTAAATAAGGGTTCTTAACTTTTTCTAATTTGTTTGTCAATATATTCAATTGTAGTGAAGTAAAAAAATTAGTTTGTTCTATTGATAAATAAGCTGGTGATTGCATATTTTATCAGATGTTGGTCAGAACCAATAAAGATTTTATTGAAATCTTGAAAATCCAATTAGTTTTAAAATAATATATCATTTTAGCAAATATGATGTTTAAAATAATAATAAATTTAATCAATACATGGAATAATGTTCCATTCAAAGAAGTTCAGGTTATGGGCAGTACATTGAAGACTGATAACAGGATCAATTTGTGTAATGGCTAAGGTACACAAAATATAATCATCACAATATGTCTTGGAAAAAATCATATTTTTCATATAGAACAGCAAAAAGACAAGCAAATTCACAAGTTCACAAATCTTCTGATTATGAAGCCATATAAAAAAATTGAATGGCTGAAATTGTAGCCAATCAACAATGAAAATAGTTCAGCAGTTTCCCCTTAAATATTTATTTTTCAAACTATTCCTGGAAGTGCCAAATCCACTCTGCTAGTCATTTCATAAGTAAAATAAAATTACCAGAAAATTATATTAAATATAAATAAAAATATAATAATCATATATAATTTAATTACCTGTAGATGGGGGAAAAATTTACTCACCATCTAATCTGTGTCATAAGAGGCATATAAGAGTGCTCTCTCTCTCTCTCTCTCTCTCCCTCTTCTTTTAGTAATCTGCCATGCTATTAATGATAGGATCCTATTACTCTTTCCTCAAACTTTCCTTTACTCTTCTCACTTTATCCTTCATTTTTCAAATGGTGAAAACTATAAATATGCCTTTTATCTCTTTTAATAAAAACAAAAGTATTATAATATGAGCAAAAAAGATTTTTGTTGAAAACTTAGTCTTGTTTTTGTCTTAGAAAAGTTATTGTTATTTTCTCTTTCAATAAATAATATTGCAAAGTGATACTCATACATGCAGTATTTAACTCATGGCCGGGGAGCTGTGTGAGTTAAAGCCTGGTTGGCAAATGCTGACTTAGCCATTCGTTAAACCTGTTACAGATCCTATAATATTTAATTTCTGTGTAACAACAAAGAAAGCAAGGTAGATCTTGAATGAGAGGGAGTTTATAAAATCCCCTTAACAGATAAATCTACCAAAGTTAACAAATTCTACATAGGAAACACAAGGATTTTAAAACATTGAATATTTGAACATAAACATATTACATATAACAGAAACAACACTGCACTTAGTCGTGAATCACATGAAAGAAATGTGGACAATTTATGGAGTAAGTCAAAAATTGTTGATATTATACATCTTAAAGGGAAGGCTAACTTTAAAGAGACTTGGAAAATCTATCAACGTAAGAAAACTTTCTCTATTGTTAACATCATTGATGTGTGTGTCTTCCAATGGCATGAAGGTATTTTCTAAATTAGTAATATGCATTTAATTTAGGTTTATTTGCATTAATTTTTATATATGTTATTAAAGCTTTTATAAATTATTGTGATTTTTTATTGTAATTATTTAAAATTTTTAAACATATGTATTCTACAGATCAATGCTCATTTACATCAACTGCTTAACCCTATCTGAATATACTACACGCACTACACTTCACTTCAGCACTACACGCAGTATAGTTACAACTTTTCTTTATTAAACTCTGCACTAATGTTTTCGGTGCTTCCGCAAAAGCCCGTTCTAAGAAAAGTAAGGGGGTTGCTATGGCAACGGAGTTTTAGATCGCATGTTTTGTAACGGTTGTGGGAGTGTTGTGCCTGAAGAGGGTGCGGAAGCACCGAAAACGTTAGTGCAGAGTTTAATAAAGTAAAGTTGTAACTATACTGCGTGTAGTGCTGTTTTAAATTAGTATATTCATATGTATTCTATATTTTTTTTTCTTACTGTTATGAAGTGATGACTAATAATGAGTTTGAAGATCTGAAAGTTCTTTATATTAATGTAATATTAATTAGTGAATTTGGTTTAAACCCTGCTGCCTTTAGTATTTCAAGAATTGCTTCAGAATATGGACACAAAGATGCATTAGATTATACATATTGTCTAGTATACAATTATCAAATGAAGCAATAAATATCTAAATTATTTCATAAAACTTTATATGTATTAATTGTGTTTTTTTTATTCCATATGCAGGAGGTCCTTGATATACAGTGTAATTATATTCCTAAAAAGCATGACTTATTTCGAAACAATATATATTGGACCTCGATCTCCTATTGAACTAATGCATTATGTGGAAGTTACATTTTACCGTAAGACTTCTTACTGTAAATACTAAATAAAAGTAAACTACAAGCCAAATAAGTAAGGTAAACTATTTATTCAAAAATGTTTTTGACTATCCATAAAAAGACAAAAAAGTTTCCTTTCATACCTCTTCTTCTGGCCAAATCAAGAGAACCAGTCAAAGTGACCAGCTCCTTAAAACAACAAAACTGCAGGTGGAAGACTACTCTTCCATACACATTTTTGAGAAAACCTGACAAACTATTATTACAAAATTATAAATTCAGCACATCATCATTAACACTAAACTGCTATATTAGACATAATTAATAATATAAAATGTACCACAACTCTAAAAATTGAAATTACATAAAACATTGAACTATGCAAAAAACATCAACAGTAAAGGAAGCATATGGTTTACACCTGCACTCTCTTTAAGCCCTTTAATGAAAATAAACATCTTAAAGCTCTTCAGCTATAAATCTACTCATATAGGATAACATTCCCAATATATTAAACAATATTCCCATTAAACAACAAACAGATTACTTTCATAAATATTACACAGAAAATAATAGTTATTATAATTAACTTAAAGATTCAGATTAACATATATTATAAAATACTAAAATCTAAATAATTATACATCCTTTATATACGGAACATCTCAGTTATCACGATTCTCAATTTATCAGGTTTATAATTTGATACCAAAATTATTACTATTATTTGATACCAATTATGGCACTCCAAATTCAAATTATTGCAGCTGCAAGATGTAGCCTACTACATATGCAACCAGAATTACATTTAATTCGAGTTGCCACTCTCCAGGTAGCACTAAAAAATAATAATAATAATAATAATAATAATAATAATAATAATAAATGTACCAGAAATGCCCTATACTGCCATTGCCACAGAAGAACTCACAAACACAATAAGACGCACACACAACTGGAAAGTCCCTGGTGTAGATGGGCATCCAGAATTTCTGGTACAAACATTTTACCTGTCTTCATGACTTACTGTCCAAACATCTCACACATCTCATACACGAACCGAAAGACACACCTTCCTTTCTTACACAAGGCATCACTTTCATGAAACCCAAGAGCACAAACACTGGAAACCCATCACAGTACAGACCAATCACATGCCTACCAACACTATACAAAATTTTAACCTCATGTATCACCAACAAAATATACACACACATTAAAGCAACTTCGACAACTTGTAGAAAAACAAAGAAAAATGTTTACAATTTTTAATATTTTGTCCAATAACCTTTATTGGCAATGACGTCTTGACATCTAAGCGGCATTGAAACAATTAATTTTTCAATTGTTTCAGAACTAACTGCATTCCAAGCCTTTTTGTACTTCTTCGAAAAGTTGGTCCTTATTTCTAATGGTAACTTTTCGAATTTGAATATTTGTAATCTCCCATAGGTTCTCTATGAGATTAAGATCTGGAGATTGTGCTGGCAACTTCATCACCCTTATTTTTTCCTTTGCAATCCAGTCCTTCACAACATTTGCCGTATGTTTTGGGTCGTTGTCATGTTGGAATATAAATTTTAAGAACATTTCCCACTCTGCATAGAGCATCATAACATTTTTCAAAATATCAAGATATTTAAACCTGTGAGGAAGTTAACTTCGACCTGTCCTATTTTTATTTTATTATGCACTCTATTATTTATTTATCGTTATTTTCCTATATGCTAACGTATTATATTTTAGTTTAAAAGTTAACTTACTTCCCACGTTCTCCGCCTCCGTAGTTGGCAATCACGTGATACGGGATCGGAACCCGTATCCGGAAGAGCTATCCCGGTTAATAATGTCTTATCTACATAATAATTACCACTGAACTGATATGTGAAAATAAGAATGATCCGTATCGGTAATTTTGTTCGATACATAAATTAATTGTAAAGATAATGACATGAATGAATTACTCTGTAAACTAATAACTTTGAACTTGTTACGTGTAAGTATGCAAATGAGCGAAGTGCGGGATTGTAAGTCACCCATATAAAAGATCGATGCAATCGACAAGTTTTTGAGGTGTTGTATCAACGTAAGGTTGGTTAAGTGACATTGGAGTTCTTGTAGAGATCGACTATTGTTTGAAGTTTGTATCGGACGTGGAGGTATTAGAAGTTAAGTAGTATTTAAGGTTCTTTTTTCTTTGTGAATAACTGATTGTTGAGATATTTGAATTGGATTAAACAAGTTTTGTTTAACACTTGTTTGTTGCTTTATTATAGTTCCAATAAAGCATTTACTAACACTTCTGTAAATGTTTCGAGTCTAATAAATTTAGAGTTTTATTATTTAACTTGTTTGGAAATTTATTCAATTTATTAACATAAGTTCTAACATCGTTGTTTTTTTTGTTGTTCTACTCTAACACTTAATCGGGACTTTAAGTTATAAATGGGTTTCGTCTAAGTGGGTTTCGTCCGTTAGACGTAACGTTGTGTTAGATTGTTTAGTAGTTAATTAGATTTAAATTAGAATTTAGAAAAGACCTGAGCTCAGGCAGAACTCTGGGTTTGCAGAGTCGTTAACCGTTAGGAATAGTTTGTAGTTATTCGTATTGCATTCGTTCAAATTCGCGACTTTGCAAACCTATCCATAGTGCCTGAAATCTTATGTATTGGACCCATACCATAGTAAGAGAAACATCCCCAGACCATTATATTTCCTCCACCATGTTTAACAGTAGGAACAACATACTTTGGATCCAATCTTTTGCCTTGGGGCCAATGAACATATTGAATGCCATCACTACCATAAATGTCATACTTTAATTCATCACTAAATAGCATTTTTCTCCAGTCGTTAACAGTCCAGTTTGAATAAGTTTTAGCAAACTCTAATCGAGCTTTAATATTTTTTTTGAAAGTTGTGGTTTCTTGCAAGGTCGCCTTCCTGGACATCCTTGTTCCTCTAAGCAACGCTGTATGGTCCTGGAAGATACCTCAACCTCACATAATTCCCCTATAATTTGATTTGCTGATAATGTTGGATTTTTTTGGCTGACTCTTTTTATCAATCTGTCTAATTTTTCTGAAGTTTTT
>AYEL01077874.1:0-35670 GCA_000484575.1 Olivierus martensii
TTAAAGTTTCTTTTTTACCTGGTACATTCCACGCACCATTTCCACGACATTGGTAACATTATCGGGCAATTGGTATTGATAAGAGTCTGTTCTTTCCTCCTTTTCTCAATTTCTATGCTCTCCATTATAGGTAGCCCTTTCCGCCCTCGTATTGTCCTCACTACTTTAGCTTTGTCCCATTGTATATCTATATCATTCTCATAGGCTTTCATAGCCAGGGCCGTGTTAAACCTCCCTAGTCTGATATCTTCTTTATGTTCTTTAATTCTTATATTCAATCCTCTCTTAGTACTGCCTATATAATACTGCAATTCTTCTTGATCTTTATTATATATCGGTATTTCATATATCCCTGCCTTCTTGGATTTTTATACCGGATCCTTATCGTTCTGGAGCCTACCGAACAAGTTTTGTCCTCTCTTATTCACTATATTTTTTCTTCCTTGTTTTATTGCTCTCTTTAGACTTTGTCAGTATTTGGGTAGTACAAAACTTGGCAGAAGTACCTCCTTTCTTCATTTTGGGCATCTGTTTTTACAGCACTCCTGTTCGTAATTCTTTTTGTAACCCCTTCCAGAACCCCTTTCATTGTGCTTCCTATGTCCATCTATCGAGTTAAGTTACCGATAAAATCGAAGAAAATAGAGAGTCAGGTCAGGACCAGATGTTTAAACTATGCTTATACGGATGCGAAGAGGGAGATGTATAGTAATAGAAAGAAATTATATATGTATAAAAGAAGTATGTTAATCAAATATGAAAATAGAATAGAACAGGACCTAGAGTACTATGATACGATTACGAGTGCAATAAAATGTGAACAAAGGAAAAGGTACATAAAAAAGTTTAAATGAATTCTATATAAACAATGTAAGTGAAAAAGAGTAAAAAAACTTACATTGGATGATGTAGCTGTTATAGTGGGAGATATAATACCCCCAGACCCAGTACAAGAACTCCTAATCAAAGGACTGATGGCCGTCCCTCAGCGAAAAAGAGTAAAAAAACTTACGATGGATGATGTAGCTGTTATAGTGGGATATATAATACCCCCAGACCCAGTACAAGAACTCCTAATCAAAGGACCGATGGCCGTCCCTCAAGAGGTGCCAATGCTAACAGATATGGCCCCCCCAAATAGAATACTTGCTGGAGGGATATGAAGAGCTTTATAAAGATAAGATGGGAGCTGATTATTGAAAATAATAAGAATCATAAAATTATGAAGGCGAGTAAAAAATACGAGGCACAAATAAGATATACGAAAGAATGGATAAAAAGATCCTCAGTTATATGTACCAGGGATGATAAGTCCAATAAACTGGTGATAATTAAGCAAGAAGAATATACAGGACTTCTGGCTAAGTTTATACAGCAGTCAGATTCGGAACTTTTACAACGGGACCCCACTGATAGGTTGCAGGCTAAAGTTGATAAGATTATAAGGTCTAAGTGTTTCCTGTCTATCTGGAAAGTGGTAGGAAGTAGGAACGTATATGCCCCTAGATTATTTGGATATGTAAAAGCCCATAAAACCCCCATACAAATAAGGGCTATGGTAGATAAAACGTCCTCCCCGTTATACCAGTTAGAGATGGCAATAGCAGCATGGGCGATACAAGGTCTTAAAGAGTATCCGTATACGGTAATATCATCGTTGGAGTTTTTAGATAAATTACTAGAAGTAGGCCCCCTCCCAGATGAAAGTTATGCGGTAATAGATTTTGATGCCTTATATCCGTCTGTTGAGCAGGCACCTGCTGCCCTTATGCTATACCGTTATATGTTAGAGAGGGTACCGAATGCTACAGAAATAGCTAGTATTCTAAGAGAAATTACGCACTTAGTCGTGTATAACTCGTATTTTAAATTCCGAGGATGTTTCTATAGACAGAGGAAGGGAGTGCCAATAGGGGGCCCCCTAGCGGGAATAATGGCAGAACTAGTTGTAAGGCACAAAGAAAGGGAAGTAATGCCAGCCTTTAAGAATGAGTATAGATTATATCTTAGATATGTAGACGATGTATGCATCGTATGGAAAGAACAAGAGTCTACTATTTTCGAAGCCGAAGTCGAAGCCATGACAGACCAAACTTTAGGGTTAAGTCTGAGGGTAGAGCAGAATAATAAAAGCTCTTTTCACTTTTGGGATGAAAAAGTGCAACCGACAAGTCACATAAAAATGTACTACTTGTGATGTCAAATGGATTCTGTTCTGTGGTCTACTGAAGTTCCATCCAATTTGAAAGCTTGCAGAGCAGATAAAAATTCGTCAATTATTTGGAAATAGACATCTGAGTTCAAATCAGCAGCAAGATGCTTTTCTATATTAATCTTCCACTATTAATCGTATTCGTGAATGTTTTTAATATATATCTTTCATCAAAATGAAGATCACACACGTGGCAGTTAATGGTGAGAGGCTTATCCGCTCTTGGTATTCGTCTATTCCAGAGTTCAGCATTTTTTTCTTTAACTTTGAAAAAATGTCATTTCTCAAAATTCGACTCTTTCTTTTTTCGGTAACCGCTTCGACAGCCGGTAACAAAAAAGTAGGCATTTTTTTTTTAAGAATTTTGATATATGAAAAGAATTTGCTCGTATATACTGTATCTGCTATAGCTAACAGCTTTGTTGATTCAATATGCGACTTGTCGCCTTCTTTCGATTGACCTTGACAACAGTACACACTAAAGTGGGCGTGAGTGTCCAGACCATTCTATCTAAAGACCATGCCTACACTGCTTAAGAACACGTGCCATCTATTGTCAATAATCTATATATTTAAATGCATATTACACACTATCATCGTAATATGCATTTTGTAGTGTGTCATCGTAACAAAACAAATTCAATATGCGACTTGTCGCCTTCTTGCGATTGACCTTGACAACAGTACACACTAAAGTGGGCGTGAGTGTCCAGACCATTCTATCTAAAGACCATGCCTACACTGCTTAAGAACACATGCCATCTATTGTCAATAATCTATATATATATAATGCATATTACGTCACGATAGTGTGTAATATGCATTTGTGCATATTACACACTATCATCGTAATATGCATTTTGTAGTGTGTCATCGTAACAAAACAACTGGATGAGGTCATAAAATACCACTTATACATGCCGTCACGATGGCGCAACATGGACGATGTCACGAGGATGCCACGTGGTCGCGATTATGGCGTCATTGCAAAGCTATGATGAAGATTTTCTTTATATCCATATTGAACACCGTTAAAATTGGACACAAAAAAAAAACCAATGAATTCCAAATGATAAATAAATGGAAAATAAAGGACACGTTCGGAAAGTATGCGTTTTTAGTTTTTTTCCAGAAAGAACTAAAATCGTCTACTTTTATATAGAAATTTGAAAAGTGCCATATCTAGTATAGGAAGTGAATATATGTAATGGCGTTTTTAGTTTTTTCCAGAAAAAACTAAAATCGACTACTTTTATATAGAAATTTGAAAAGTGCCATATCTAGTATAGGAAGTGAATATATGTAATGACCGCCTTTTTATAGATTGCGAAATGGGGTTACTAACGTTTTAAAAAAGGATACCTCTCATCTGTTTTTGATTGAACGTTGGTGGATTATTTATAAGAATAAAATAAGTGAATTCCTAATTAATTTTTCATAGTCGCAGATTTATTTTAACTCCTGAGTTTAGATTTATCATATTACTTAGATTAATACAGTAATTCCAGATATTCAAAAAAAATTTTCCTGTAACTGATAGAATGCTAACAAAGATTTATTCATTAATCATTAACTAAAGAGCTGTATCGGTATCTTCATCTACAGTTTGAAGTTTAGTATAATAATCCTTTTATATAAAATCTAATATATTCTGATTTTTAGCGCTTATTTAAATGATACTGAAGTTTATTATCATTTTTATATGGAAGATAAATCTATGGCTTGGTTTACCTTATGGCATGTTTTCTGATTCCGACATAAAATTTAATAATATAGTAAAAATGTATAATCTAATGTAATAAAAACGTAATAATGTAATAAATGTATAATCTAGTGTAGTAAAAATGTTTAATCTAATGTGTAATTATAGACTTGGTTTACCTTATGGCATGTTTTCTGATTCCGACATAAACTTTAATAATATAGTAAAAATGTATAATCTAATGTAATAAATGTATAATCTAGTGTAGTAAAAATGTTTAATCTAATGTGTAATTATAGTAGAAATGTATAATCTGATAAATTCGTGAAAGTATAAAAAAATCATATTAAGATCGAAAAGCTTCCACTATTTCTACAATAATGCAATCTTTTAAGTTAGGATTGTAATTTCAAATGAACTGAAACTAACTTATTGCCGATGATACTTCTACTTGTAAATGCAGCTTCATGTTTATTCTCAGATTATATAACTTTTAAAAGATTAAAATTTTAATTATTAGCAAACTTACTGGTAATTATAATTTAAAATTTGATAAAATTGTTAAGTTTAATACATAATCATAAACATATCAAAAAAATTTCTCCCATTAATTTAATTTGAGTGCTGCATTAACAACATACATACTTTTTCCAAAATTGCATTTTAACATTAAATGGAAAAAATAATTCATCTTTGTATCATCTTAAATATATTTATATTTACAAAGAAAATAAACCAACAAATCTTTCTGTTATGTAATATTTTCCCAAAAATTTTAAGTGTTTTTATTGTTATTTAATAATTATTATCTTGAACACTTAATTAAAAATTTATACAGAATTTTTCGAACTATTTAATTAAATTGTTCAAGTTTAAGAACTTTTTCTTTTTGTAAATCATCAATGGGTGTATAATATACATCACCCATTGATGAAAGATATTCTTTTTATACGAAAAATATCATGGTAGAAAATATTAAGAAGGTAAAAATATTTTTATATTCTGTAATCATAAATTTCGTTTAATCATACATTTAATCATTTCATATAATTTATGGATTTCTTATAAATTTTTATGTATTTATGATTTCATTTAATTATCCATTAAATTATTTAGAAAAGAAAAAATAGTAATTCTCAGTTGAACCATTTTTATAAGAATTTTTGCTGCAAAATGGAAAGCAGTTCCCCACTGTCCGTATGTGTAATGCATTAATTATTATTATATCAAGTTTTGGTGATTGAAAACACTAGTTAGTGTCCATAATTAAATTATTATTTTAATAGATAAATGGAGATAATCAGTTCCACAAAATTGAATATGTAGGCGTACCAGTTTTAGATACTGAGAGCGTAAAACCAAAAAAGGTCAAAAAAACAAAAGCACAAATATCCTTACAGAATCAATTATATCACCCATCGACATCCTCGGATAAAATTCATTATCCGAACATTATATCGAAAGAGAACGGAAATTATGTTAAACGAAAATACAATTATCCTGTTGAACCTTATAAAAAAGATTTCTTGTGCAAAGAGGTTTGTAAATGATATATCGGTATAATTTTACGGTAAATTTTGTTGCTTTTTCTTGATAGTTATTGGTTTATATATGCAGATCAATACAGAAATTGAAGATCAGACTAAATCAAAAGATAGTAATTCATTGAACAGCAGAGCAACATCACATAAAAATCAGAATAAATATAATGGCGATGAACAAAATATATCTACATATGATTTAATGGAAGATTCTACAGATATGAACAAAATGCTAAAGAGGAGAAAGAAAAATTATTCGTCGTCTGAATATCATCCGGTCACATCTCTGGAAAAATACATCAGTGATATATCTACAAAAAACGTAGACGATGCGAAACAGGCGTCTGATGATAAAAAATCAAAAATGAGAAGAAAACTTTGGCAAGATTTGGTTAAAATTCTGAGAAAATTATTCTTTTCTAAAGATACATCAGAACATGTTGATGTAACAAAAAAGTTAATCAGAGAAGGAAACAATGAAGTGCTTCCATCAAATAAAGAAGAAATTTCTAGTGATAAAGGAATGCCTTCCAAGAATGTTTTACAATGTCATAGTAGTTCATTAGAAAACGATGCGTGGTTACAAATTAATTCTAGTATACTCAAAGCAGATCTGAATATAGAAAGCGATGATTTCGTAGACCAAATGTTGGGAAAATATTTAGAACAACAAGATCCCAAAGAAAATTCAAAATTAGATCAGCAGATAGCTCAAGAGGAAACTAAAGTAAGTAAAAATAAAACAGTTTGAATTTTAACTTCGTGAATGTAAAATGATATCTATTTAATATACAATGTTGGTTGGTTGAATCTACGTTAGAGATTAAGAGTGCTTATGATTCAATTAATGAAATGAAAGAAGTTTTTTTGGTTATAATCACTTCTAAAAATTATATAATTTAAAACAAAATTTAATATTATTAGTTTATTCCAGGCTATTAAAAAATTACTCCTTAGTTATAAATTATCGAAATTATATGATATTGCAATATTTGCTTATTTTACATTATTTACATTATATTTTACATTATTATTTATAAAAGTGATTTTGCAGAAATTTTTATAAATACATCATATATGTATATATTATCTATTAAAATCTTCAAAAATCGCATTCAATCATGAATGTTTATATTTCGGAATCGACATTAATGCCACAGATGCCTAAATTTTCGGTTAAGAAACTGATTTTTATAGTGTTGTTATTACATATTATACTTAGATCTCCGTTTTAGAACAATATATATTGATAATCTATAGATTTTCATCCATGCTTTACATTCGACTATTTTTTCTTAAATATAGCATTTAATATGGCATATAAATAGTTAAGTCCTATACTGTTACATTCCCAATACCTTATAATATAAAATAATTAAATTTAAATCGTTTTTTTCTTTCCCAGGAAAATAAAGAAGTCGATGATACAAAATCGGAAAGAAATCCAAAAAAGAAAGTTAAAAAACACTCTGGTAGAAAATCAAAGAGAAATATTGACAAAATAACGAATGGAGATGTTATTAAAAATTCTAATGCAGAATGGAAGGGAATAATCAATGAAGAAGAGAAGAACAAAGTGTTAGAGACAAAAGAAAGTGTTCGAGAAAATGCTAATGTTTATCAGAATGTATCATTTAAGGAATATGGAGAATCACTTCAGAAAATTACGGTATCTCCTATAGATCCTCCTCAATCTTATACAATAGGCAGTAACATATTAACAATTAATACTGAAGCATTGCCATCTTCATTTAAAATCAAACCAAAAGATCTTTCTACTCTGAATTTGAGATTAAAACAAAAAAACACGGATGGCGATCAATGTCTAACTAAAATAGATGTCTTTCAGATATCGCCTAATGAATTACTGTTTCCTGGACAGCCTATCCAGGACGTCGTTCAACCCACATCAGAGAAAGACGCTAAAATAATCCTAGTATCACCTGATTCTGAAAATACATCTAACTTAAATTATAAATCTCCAATTACAATTTTGCCATCAAAATTTGGCGATGACAGAGAAAATAAAATTCTTCAAGAAACTCTCGAATGTCGTTCAAATAAATCTCCAATAGTGTTGCCATTGCAAAATAAGAATAGTGCTAGCGAATCAAAAACAAGACTAACTATAGTCGCTATCCCTCCATCAGAAGACTCAAAAAATTTAACGGGAGCTGAAAATAAAACCATGACGGTAATAATTTCACCTTCTCCAAATGAACTGCGTCAACAACCAATCCTATCAGGAACCATCGATACAAAATGGAATGATTTAGTCCAAGATCTGGGTTCATCACTGCCACCTTCTGTTAGCCAACAACCGATGTTTATTGTGATACCAGAAGATTCTCAATATGCCTCTAAAGAGATAACTTTAGATGATCCGAAAGGAAGTATAAACAAGGCTATTGTTTTTGTTCCATCGTTAGAACATCTTCCTCAGCAACAAATCATTAGCGAAGAACGTATTGAAGATTTTTCCAACACAAAGGATCAACTTCCAACTTTGATAATACTTCCTTCGAAATCCGAACATATTTTGATTAATATCGACAACAATCTATCAGAACAATTTTCAGTATCTTCTGTTATGATGAATAGGCCTGAAACAAAGTTCGAAACTTGTGCAATGTCTGAAACTGATGAAAACTATATTCAGTCGAGAAGTGAATTTAGACATGCATCAAGAAAATCACCTACTACGCGTAACACTTTATCCAATTTAATTCGATCGGGAAAAACAAAAATATCAGAAATTAATAACCGATTCCAAAAATCATCCTATAAGAAGCAGAAAATGAATAAAAAAAATAACCAGAAACCAAGTAAAATAAATGCACCGTACATTGTTGTGCACAAACCCAAATGTTCGGTATTCGATAAAAATAGAGAATCTAAGAGATTGATAGTTCGTTGTTGTAACGATAAGAAATTATCAATAGAATCAGAATTTGGCATCAATAAAAACGAAGAACAACACGATCAACAGTCATTCATTAATACGAATCGAGAAAGTCAATTATTACAAACAGAGGGTGAAATTTCTAGGAAAGAAACTAAACTTTCGAAGTCGAATACAACAGGGAAAATTAGTCTAAAAAATAAAAGCAAAAATCATTGTAGGGATAAGATTGAAGAACAGGAGGAGTCGAAAAAACCTGAGATGAAGACGTATGGTCAAATGTTAAGAGAAAGAATGGATGCTAGATTTATTGAGGAACAGAAAAAAGAAGGAGACGATTATTGTTCGATAGCCGATACTTTGATGGTTTCTATGATCAAACGGAAAGATAATAATTTATAAACCTGTCACTACTATCGTTTTTTTAATGATTTGAAATTAGTTAAAATTGAATAATAACTCTTTCGATTATCGGCTAATTTTTGTAATTTAAATATAGCAATTAAGAGAATCCAATAAAATATTTTAAATAAAATACAGTACAGTATTGCATATTTTCTAACACCATAATTCTCTTCTGAAAATACTTTATATTTTATTTTAAGACATTTTTCCCTCCTCTCTTTCTCTCTCTCTTTCTTAATTCTCTTTCTCTTCCTTTCTTCCTTTTTTGAGTACTAACCAGCTTGTTACAAGGATACGGGCGTATTGTTGTTATTATTGTTGTTAAAACATATTGATTAGAGAAATTTTACAAATTTGTTTACCATTTTTAATGATATTATTGTATTTAAATATATAAATATAAAACTTTAATGCTTAATGAATATTTTTAATCCAAATATCAATATCACATTATGAAAGATGTGCTGAAACCTTAAAAAAACAGTAGACTGCTATCGAAAAATATTGTCTACTTTTCGAAAATAAATGTGGCTTATAAGATCATTATATTATTTGCCTGATCTGTTTCTGCCACTAATAACTTTGAAGAGAGAAACTTTGTTGAGTGGTTTTGACTGACCATGTGATTTTTAAAGTTTTATAATTAATTAAAAAAAATGTATAAAACTTTAATTAAGTTTTTAATTCATACGGAGTCCTCCTCTTCAAACTGGTAATTTATCTGTTATTACGTCAATTGTTCGGCTTGTGATATATATACAGTGGATTCCGCTTAATTGGGACACCAGTTAATTGCCGCGTAATTGGGACAAATCTCGAAGAACGAAAACCAAACTAATAAACTAATACAAAATTTAAACGCTTAAATTGGGACAACTTTTAGCTTAATTGGGACAGTAGCAGAAAAGGAATTTTCAATTTTTGATATTAGGGATTTTTCGAACGTATGGTTACACATACATATACTAATCTTTGCCAAGATGTTAAGAAAGGATTTTACACTCAAGTAAAATTGCTTGGCTGAATAAAATTAAATTATTCATTGTAGACTCGCTGAAATAAACCAAAATATACCATAGACGCGTCTTCTACAAAAAGAAAATCAACTGCGTAATGAGTGGTCATTACAGAAAGAAATTCCAGGAAAATCCAAAAGAAAGCGTGATGGAAAGGATTCAAAAGTCGAAGAAGCATTGGATCAATGGATTTCTATAGTTAGGGGGGCGAGGCGTGAATATCAGCGGCCCAGTATTGAAGACGGAGATCGGTAAAAAAACTAATAATTAGGTAATTATTTTAAATCATTAAAATAGGTACCTAATTATTATTTTTTTACCTATTATTTATTTACCTACGAATTTCATATTTTATTTTAGAATTTAATATTACTTCGTTTAATTGGGACAGCAGCTTAATTTGGACAAAATGGCTTGGCCTGACGTATCCAAATTAAGCGGAATCCACTGTATATATTGCAATAATTTTACAATTGGTAGCAATATCCTGACGTGTCCAAATTAAGCGGAATCCACTGTATATATTGCAATAATTTTACAATTGGTAGCAATATTCTATTAACTTTTCTATTTTTGTGTTTAATATTGTTATGTTCCTATGGAATGTTGATTGCTTCCTTCCGTCTTTCTTCCACTGGTGGTCTATTACACTTTCTCTTGTTTGTTATATTCTTCCAATTTCATGTCTTTTCTATGGGCTAAACCAGGGGTCGGCAAACTGCGGCTCGCGAGCCATATGCGGCTCTATAGCAGGGGTCGGCAAACTGCGGCTCGCGAGCCATATACGTCTTTTTGGGCTCATCATAAACGGGGTTTATACATGTGGCTCTGAAGTAAAATTGAAAACAAAACTATCATAGTTTCATTTAAAAAAATTTTAAAGAATTTTCACATAATGGTGATTTTATTTGTTTTATAGGTCTCACGAAACTTCGTGGCACTAACATGCGCGAAATGTGACATCAGGGAGTGGAAGGCGAACGTGGAGGGGATGGTTGAACACGATAGGCATAGCACTGCCTCCAATCTGCAAAAAATTGCTCTCATTGGTTTTAATTAGTGTGAGCAATGACACAGATTCATTGCTCACACTGATTAAAGCCAATAAGACCAATTTTTTTTTGTGATTTTTTTCTTCATTTTATAAAGATATAACAATTTATAATATTAATTATATTACTTTAAATTTTCCTTATTTGTAAAAATATATTTATGGCTCTCGAATAATTTTTAAATTGTTGTGAGGGACAAGGGGACAAGTTTGGCTCTTCCGTCTCAAAAGTTTACCGATCTCTGGATTAAATTATTGAATATAACTCTCTACTTTTCATTTAAATTAAATTAAATAAATTTTGAACTTAATGCAATGGCATATTTTCACAAAATTTGGTAATAATATTTTGTCATTAAAATTAACCTCAATGTCCGCATTATTTTAACTAGCTCAGGGATTTTTAATCAGATACTCGTGAGCATCGGATTAAGAATCCCTGAACTAGTTAGATTCAAAAAACTGATTAAGTATCACAGTTTCTAGTTCACAAAAGAATATCTTCCGTCTTCGTTTTCTCTTCGATGTTTTGAAATTAAAAGAATGTTTTCACTATACTTTTCTGTAAGAATATGGAAATGTAAAGAAAAATGCTTATAATTGTTGTACAGTGCATAGCATATGTTTGTAATACTGTATGTGAAACAATTATACAATATATAATGGTACTGATTTACTAAATTGGAATCAATTAATATTTTTGAAACTGTTAGTACTGTACCCCAGAAGTTTGAACATACACCATTTTTAAATGGCTGAAGCTATAGAGTTAACATGATTAAATGATGCTATATCAATCTCATGCATGGAAAAACATCGATATCAAATTTCATGAAAATATTACTAATTAGTTAAAAGACTATTAGTGAGAAATAAATAACAACTATAATAAATAATTGGTTATGAGATTATTATGTTTTCTTACTATTTATCAGAAAGTTATCTAAAAATGGCGGACGTTCAAATTTCGAAGATATTTTCTTAATAGAGCTTAAACTATTTATTGGATTTTTATGAAATTTAGCAGGATGATAAAGGCATTAAAAATTATCTTGATGAACAATGGATTGATCGTTTATCAATATTTACTTTCAACTGTTTAAAAATTGCGAGATTTAAATTTCAAAGGTTTCTTTCTAGTAACTTTTGAACAATTCGAATTTTATAAAATTTAGCAGGGTGATCAGATTAATAAATTCGAATTTGAAGCAATATTAATTAATCCTGTAGATTTATCCATTTCAAAATAGCGAACTTTCTTTTTTCTGATATTTTCATATAAAAACTAAATTATTTTAATAGATTTTTATGACATTCAGCATAAGTTATATCATTGAAGATAATTTTAATTGCCTCTCTTTAATTATTTCTAATAAAGAATGTTTGAAAATTAGACGATTAATTCTTTCTAAAATTGCTTGTTTCTTGATAATAGTCTATTACTATAAGAATCTTATGAAAGATTTTAAAATGAATTAAAAGTTAAACACTTTTAAATCAGTTATATTTTAGCTTAGCTTATTAAATAGAGCATGTTTTACATTTTATTTTACGTGATTCGTTTCTATTCCTTAATATCAAAGATTACAAAATCAATTCAAAATAAGCTTTTCGAAATAAAATACTGAAGTTTTTCAGAATCAGTTTTCTTAATGTTGGCATTTTATAAAATTCTATAAGATGAGTTATTCACAAACTGAAACAAAAAAATATTTACGGTATTGTGATATCTAATTTCAAATAAATTGTTGCTAAATATATTATGAGTTATTTACAAACTGAAACAAAAAATATTTACGGTATTGTGATATCTAATTTCAAATAAATTGTTGCTAAATATATTATTTTATTTTAGAATCTTTAATGTTTAGGCTCATCATTGTAGAATTTTAGTCGAAATTAATATAACCTGAAAGGATATATCTGTATTCCTTAGATCATGTTCACTACCATCACGAATCTTGATGAACATATCGCTAATCCATCATTGTATATTTTGCACCTTAAAATTGGAATTAGAACTTAGCATATCATATAACTCTATTAGAAAATTTTTAATTAATTTTTTCACTTTATCGACTAAAAATATCGTTAAATATTATTTCTTATTAGATTCCTCTAATGAAAATAAATAACTGGAACATCGAAAATTATACAACAGCACCTCAAGAACTCAAATCTTTATTTGCAAAAATTGAAAATATTTACAGGAGATAACCACCATAATATGGCGAAGCTAATCCCAGAGCTGGAGCATAACCTAGAGCAGCAGGAGCCAATGGAGCAGCATATCCTAATGCTGGAGCAGCTAACATTCCCTTATTTATAGCAACTGCAGCGGGATCTTTAGTAGGATTTACTCCGGGTTCATTAGTTTGGATGGTGGCACGGAAGCCAGCTCCGTCAGCCACATAGTTAACTACTCTTCTTCTTCCATCGGCATCCATTAATCCGTAGGAACCAATTTTGTTTCCAGCAATATCACCTGCTTCTCTCCTGAAAGTTCCTCCAGTAGCATGGCCTTCGTTATATCCGAAGTTGTAGTTTCCAACAACCTAAAAATTCGTAAATTTTTATAAATAAATTATATCTAAAAATAATTTACATAAAAATCACAAAAGAGTATTTTACGTCTTGGTTTCTGTATTGTAAACTAGTTCCTGTAGAAATCGGTCCATATAAAAGAGGTACAGCTTGTGCTGCTGCTGCCAATGCTAACACGATAAGGAACTGAAAGAAACAGAAACTGTTCATACTTTATTCATCTACTCTTTCCCTCTGTAAAGACAAACTTACCTTCATGATGATTGAAGGAAAGTGCAGAGAATGATTTTCTGCGGGATGATTTCCTCCTTTTATAGTGTGAGGAGTTGTCTGATGCAATGTCATCGACTGCCTGTTTTGTGGAGATGGAAAAGACGACCTCTGCCACACCCGAGTACCGCCAGATACAATTAAGTTGCCTACCTTGAACACATCTACCAAATTAGAAGTTCAGCTCCACGCATTATTTAGAAGCGCAGAATTTTCTATTTTGATATAGAAGACCAATCTATAAAGAACGAATTTCTTTCTTCAAAATCAATTTAACAATTAACATATATATATTTTTTTTTTCCGAGAAACCTTGAAATGCATAAATAGGATTTTTTCTTCTTTACAATAGCAACAATTAATTTCCTCTTGATAGCATTGACACGATAGCAGTGATCAATGTCACACCAATTAATTTTCAATCTTTTATACATTTTGAAATATAAAAATATATTCTGCTAATCTTTGGAAACTATAATTTTATTTTTTATAATTTTATTATATTAAAATAGAGCGATGTAGTATCACTGCAAATCTAATTTCGTTGTTTTGATCTGTTTCGATCTAAATAAGTTTAAATTCATTGAAATAAACAAGTTTTATTTTAATGATTTTTAACTATAAATTCTAATTACTTATAACTATATAAATAATTATTTTTTTGTTTTTAATTTATGATATAATGATATCTGATTTTTATTTGTTATTTAGAACGTGCTTTTCACCGCATCTAGCATTTTAAAACTTGTTATTCAAAGGTTTAAATTGAACCAGCAACTGGAAAAATTAATTGAAGGTTAATGAGATATGAAATGAATCAAAAAGAACTTTCTTTAAATTTAATTGAATTTTTCAAACTTCAAAATTTGATCTATCTCGATATATGTTTATTATCTTCCACTGTATAATGCACAGCTTCGTATTTGCTTTTAAATATATTCGAAAAAAAAATTATTTCAACAATACGTTAAGAATTGCAGGATGTTGAAATTAATATAGATATATCTAATTCATTTGAAAGAAGTTAAAGTAGAAAATTGCGTATTAAACGATGAACAAATTTCATTAAATTTAATTGAATTATTACTTCGATAGCGCTATAACGTTTGTATCAGAACCGGGATATTCTCAAGATTTGGACGTGGTTATGATCATAATTAAATATCTTAAAATTTCTATTAAGGAATGAAAGAGTCATTTTGCTTTTTTGTTATCAGATAAACCATCAGATCGCAAAGTTTTATTGAACACTAGTTATGAAACTATTCTCTCTGAACTAGAATTCTTCTGGATGTTTCTATATCTAATCGTCAGAATAAAATTAATAATGACGTTCTCAATAGCGCTATCGTATCTTTTTAACTTTGTCACTTTATAAATATTTAATAATAATATAAATCTCATTCGATAAAATATTATAAACATCTCAATAGATTTAGGCTAAATATGGTGAACTGTTATTCAACAGTCATTGAATAACGATTTTAACAAATTGTGAAGCAGGTTTTTTGCCAAATTAAATAAATAGCGAAAGAAACAAGTGAATTAAGCCGATAACGATCGCTGCATTTTCAACTGAAAGTACTCATACTTGTTTGAACTTATGTAGAACTGTTTACTCATTTTAAGCTATCTTGTTACTTGTTACAGGCGATAACGATCTTTTCTATTTATACAAATTCTTGACCTTATCAAATTTTCGTCATACTAGAAATGTATCGGAATAGCAATTTGTTTACAATTTAAATATTAATTACATCAGAAATTTTCAATATTCTGCTTTCTAACAGCTTCAAATTGAGTAAAAGTCTTTTCAAATCATTGATATCCTGTTATTTCTCACGGGACCAAAGATCAATTTGTCAATCAGACATTTCCCAGATGGCTGGGTCAAGACATCCCCAATCCAGGAAGTCCCCCTGAATATCCTGTCGCTGTTGACGGGATCGGAGTTCATTTTCCCAGAACCGACTAATCTATCCAGTAGTTTGTGCTTCTTGATTAACAACTGTTGTTAATCTGCGTTTGACCTACTGTACATCAAATGCGGACAACACTTTCGGATTTATTGTTGGAGTAAGGTCACACATCACATCATGAGGTTTTTCTCATCTGCTAAATATCTTTTTGTGCCAGTAGTGATAGCTTTAGCTTTAGTTTGTCTCTCATCTGGAGAAAAAAGGTGAGTCGTTATTTATTTCTCTATTTTTATGCGTATTAATTACTTCATAAAATGAATTTACAATTTCTGTACCTTATTTCTTTAATTCATTCACTTCTATAACAAAAGAAAGTCTTTACAACTTATAAAATTTCTGATTCTATTTAGTAAAATGTCTAATCTTTGAAATAAGGATGTATGTGTATATATATATATATATATATATAAAGTCAGATCGGAAGAGCGTCGTGTATATATATATATATATATATAAAGTCCTAAAGACACGTATTCTCTAAATAATGTGGGTCACTCAAAAAATATGAATAAATTTAGCGTAATTGTAAGGTATATACGTATATATCAGGCATAATAAATATTTAAAAAATAAAATAAAAATCATTTAAGAAATTATAAAATTTCTTATATCTACGGATAGAATATAAGAATTAAAGTAGTTAAGTATACATGCTTATTTTTACTAAATAAGCAAAATATTATTAAATTTGATTGCTTAAATATTACGCATGAATAGATTACACATAAGTGAATTTAATATAAATCTTTAATTTTATAATTTACAATTAGGAAAAAAATTATAGTTAATTATATCAATATGACAACATGCTGATTATTTAGATAAATTCTATATTATCCTGTTTGTCAGTACTGATACAGTAGACTCGTGTTTTTATGAATATCCAATTTACAAACTATTGAGTTGATCCCGAAAAGTATTCCATAGAATTAATGTTAATTAATTCTATGGAATACATTTATATGGAATATCATTTATGAACTTTCGATTTTACGAACATTTTTGAGGATATGGTTATTTAGATAAATGCTGTATTATCCTGTTTGTCAGTACTGATACAGTGGACTCGTGTTTTTATGAATATCCAATTTACAAACTATTGAGTTGATCCCGAAAAGTATTTCATAGAATTAATTAACATTAATTCTATAGAATACATTTATATGGAATATCATTTATGAACTTTCGATTTTACGAACATTTTTGAGGATCCGTATCAGTTCATAAAATCGAGATTCCACTGTATATGCTTCTTGAATGGGTTTATAACATCTCAAATATTTTCTTCGTGGAAATATTGTTTGGTATGACGTCATTTATGAGCATTGTATACTGTAGAAGCAAGAAATGACTAATCTGATACGCAGTATTTATAAATTGTTACGCATTAATTATTGATTATGCATATTCATTAATTCATGAAATGTACTAGAAAATAAATGAAATTCATATTTATTATAAATTGTTTTAATTTTCAATTCTCTTTGAAGAGTTGCATAAAAAAACTGCATTTTTTTATCAATAAAAAGCGTGCATTAACAAAGATATGCTTTTATATCCTTTCTTCTGGTTTAGGGGTTTTATTTTGACATCACCAAAAGTACTAAAATCTGGAACTATAGAACATCTGACGTTGACTCTATTTCAAATCCCAGATGGAGGCCTCATAAATATAAGATTACTCAAAGCAGAATCTGATGATGTTATTTCAGAGACAAAAGTATATGCTCAATCTTGTAAGCTAATATATTTTTAATGATTTTTTTAAATTGTTATTACGTTTGCATGTATAGAATAAATTTTTTCTTTTTTATGCATTTAATAGCACACAGTACTTGGGTCGAATTATTAATTCCACTGGTACCCGATACTAAAGCAAGATTGCACGTCAGAGGGATATTCAATTTAGCCGACGGCTATCAGATTAATTCTGTAAAAGAAGTTTACCTCACGCAAAATTCTTTAATAACATTCATACAGACTGACAAACCTATTTATAAACCAGGACAAACAGGTAAAAAATAATTTTCTTTTTTGGATTTTTCCACAACTTACTCTTACACATTTTTAATATTAGAAATATTTATATAAATAATGCAATTTTATATTTTTCATTTTTTTATAATATTTTTTCATTCTTGTATACGCAATTTAATCAAATGGATTTATTTTTTTAAATTAAACATCCATAGATTTTTGATTGAGAATTATCATCAGTTTGAATACTGTATTTTCTTTTTTATTAGCATTAATCATTCTTAGCATTTTCTGTTTATATTATTAAATCGTGAAAAGATGTTTAATCAAAAATATGCTATCAAAATGTTCAATAACTAATAATTTATCAAAGTTCTAACGATTGTATATCTTTTATGAATTTGACTATATATTCTTAATTAAAAAAATGAATATTTAGTAATATATTTAACAATGATTTCACAAACTGATGATCACAGAATAATAAAAAAAATCTATCTTAAAAATATAATATTCTATTCAAAATGCATTTATGATATAAAGCTTAATATTTTTTCTTTCGTCAGTTAGGTTCCGAGTATTTCCTGTAAATATATTTTTAGAACCAATAGAAAGTAAATCAGTAAGTTTTTTCTCATTAAAAATATTTTTCATTAAAAAAATTCATACCTTAATTTCTTTCATTTTCCAAAGACAGGAGATTTATGGATTGAAAATCCAACTGGAATTCGTGTAGCTCAATGGAAGAATGTTTCTTTTGTTAATGGTAAATTTTATCAGCTAGGAATTTAAGTTTTTTATATTATTCATACATTAAATAATGTTTACTAATTATAAACGTTGTGTATCGTAGTCCTTTTAATTTTAAATTACCGGTGGAAGGAAATGATGAAATTTATTCTTTTATTTAATTCATTTAATGTATGATAATCAGGTTTGGTTCAATTGGAACTTCCTCTTTCTGGAGAACCTTTATTAGGTGATTGGATGATCCGTTCAGAAATTTCAGGGAAACCTGGTCAACAAATATTTAAAGTCGATAAATATAGTAAGTTTAATTTACATATCCTGGATTTGAATTTTTTTTTAATTTCGTTTAAGTAAGTTTAGAGAAACTTATTCGATTATGCGTAGAAATGATATAATAGAAAATGTAGCATCTCCTATTGCATTAATTTATTTTTTTATTTCAAATTATTTAGCATTGCCGAGGTTTGAAGTTACAATTTCGCCACCTCCGTTCATATTGGCTAATGTTTCTACAATATCTTGGAAGATATGTGCGAGGTAATAATCATTTAACTCATTTTATAGCAATGCGTAACTATTTTACGATCATTTTTAAAATTATAATGGCTTAATAATGCTACAGTAGTGGATAAAATTATCGCATCATCCTATAAGTTTGTCGGAATTTAGAAATATTACGCGAACTATTACATCAGAATCGTAAACTAGTTAAATACGAGGAAAACTAGGCAAAACTAGATAATATTAGGTAAATTAGGTAAAGACTAAGTAAATACTAGGGACGTATTTCTTTTTCTGACGGCAAAGCAATCTAATTAGCTTATTTGAGTCCACTTTTCAAATTGTTACAGTATTGCTTGAAGCAATAGGCCATTTGATTCATAAATTTAATTCACTAATGTACAGTATATCCAATTGTGATGTATTAACTGATGCATTAAATACTTTTGCGTTATTTGCATTGCTCGTTATTGTTGAATATTGCCAGCACTACAATATTTCCAGATACTGCTGCTGGATAGTTGAATATGCCATTATGGAACAGTGATGCAATGATTTTTTCCACTACTATACATTAAAAATTTATTAAGTATGTATAAATGCATTCGATTAGTCGACGAATAGGATATTTTACGTTAAATGTTGATTTATTGAAATTTTATGAAGATATTTCAGTAAAATATAAATGTTATCTTATATATTTTCCTATAAGAACTAGCAGTTACAAAGATTATTTTTCTAATTAAAATCTGACTTGATGGTAGCTGTTAATTTGATAAATAGAAATGTATATAAATTAAATAGACTATAGTTAATAATGAAAATCATCTCGGAAAACGAATTAATTTTGTGAACAGCAAGTAGTTTAAGAAAATTCAATTAGACATTTCTAGAATATTTACAATAGTTTATCACGTACGAATACGAAATTAAGAATGATATTTCGTAGTTTCAAATTATTTAAAAGAAAAAAAATCATCGCTGCAATTTCCAGACTCTGAACACTGCCAAAAGTTGAAGTTTGATGTTTTACTTCAGTATAAAAGTGCTTATGAAATTTTTATAGGATCAATATTTAACGAAAAACATTCTGTACTCAAAGTGACTGGATATCCATTAAATTGAGTGGAATGTTAATGTCGCATGGTGATACTACATTCAGCAAAAAAATTTTAAATATGTTATATTTTCTAATATGATTTGTTTCTGAGGAAACAGTCATAAAATTACATACTAAAATATTGAATTCAGTTATTCCTGAGTGAAGTATGCAAAAATCTCCAATATACAATTCACAATTTTATAATATGTCTTATGTAGCTTATACACATTAAATAAGATCTTCTGTTAGTAGAGCAACAACTCCAAAATGCATACTGAAAAAATCTAATTAAGATAGTAACTTACAGATTAATATGCTATTAAAATCTATCTGAAATCCTAATCAAACTACAGTAATAAATTTGCTTGTTAAAAAATGATGGCTAGACAATTGATGTAATTGATGTTTAAGTTAGTATTATGCTTTTAAATCTATTCATCATACGCACATCTCAATATACTCAAATATGCCATTACAAATGGCACAGATATTGAATTAAATTTTTAATTTTAATTATTTTAACATTCGATAAGTTAGTAAGCTTTTTGAATAACAGATGGCGCCAAACTAAAAATTATTTCTTTCAAGTTTGATCTACTTTCCGATTTTTTTAGCGAGTTCCTTTATAACTATCGTTTTTAGATCATTGATACTTTTAAAATAATTTATCATCTAAATGCAAATAATGTTTATTTTTCACACTTACGAAAGTAAGTTCTATATAGGTATACAGTATACACCAGTGGTTCTCAACCACTGTGCCGCCAAACTTTTGAAGGTGTGCCGCGAAAAATTAAGAATGAATTGTATGTATGTTTCATATATATTAATAGTGAACGTGATTAGCTGGATATTCCTTTTGCAGACCTACCGATTCCTATAAATAGGCTATCATTAGAAAAATCTAACCCTCGAATTTCTGTGTCAACCACTGTGCCGCCAAACTTTTGAAGCTGTGCCGCGAAAAATTAAGAATGAATTGTATGTATGTTTCATATATACGTGATTAGCTGGATATTCCTTTTGCAGACCTACCGATTCCTGTAAATAGGCTATCATTAGAAAAATCTAACCCTCGAATTTCTGCGACAGCCAAAATTTTTTGTTGTTATTCATAATTTAAAAATTAAGGAATAAAAATTAAATTTAAATTATAGTTTCTCTAAAAAGACAAAATCCGCAGGTGGCGCTATAACTTAATAAGGGCCGCCATTTAATGATCCCGTGTACCAGTATGTCTGTAATCTGAATGTAATAAGCATAAATAAAATAATCTGTTAATGAAAAGTCATTATTAAATCTAAATTATTATTTAAAATATTTAGTTGTGCCGCCAAATTTAAAAAAAACTGTTCCTCAACAGAAAAAACGGTTGAGAACCACTGGTATACACTAATAGCTAAATTCGTATTAAGCAGCTTTGTTTCGAATCAAATGAAACTACCCTAGCTGGTAGCTGGGTTGCTTGAGAAACTAAGGATTAACCGCATGCGCATTTGATTAAAAATGGAGACCGTGTGATGGCGTCCTGTAGTGAGAATGAAATGATGACAGAATTAGAATATTTGGATTTCCTAGACGAAATCGAACGATGTGAAAGACGTATTATAATTCGAAGGAAAAAAACTATTTTAAGGAATTAGACGTTTATGACTTTAACTTATATGTCGATATTGCTTACGAAAAGATATTGTTCCATATGTTATTAGCACGATCTTTTGTAGCTTTTTTTTTAAATTTTTATAGCAGTCCCATAACTGTTTACTATTTCTAAGTGAGGTGCCTTGAATGTTATTATATTCGTTTTCTGTAATGAAAAAAAATTATAAATTATATAAGAAATAGATGCCACTTTAATATACAGATATACAGGTACTGTATTTATATCAGAGTATTATATTCGAATAAACGCTTACCAATAATTTTCCAAACTTCTTGTTTTTCTTTTATCGACACTGCATTAGTCTTTTTGTTTTCTATTCACATCTTTATATTTTTCTACTAATTCTAACAATAATTCTTTTTCAAAATTGGTGAAATGTTTTCGCATATTTACAATTTGCTTCATTTTCCTAATTACTATCATGTGATCATCTCCAACCAATTGTAACATCCGATAGAAACGAAATCGTCTTTGCTCCATTTTCCTAATTATTATCATGTGACCATCTCCAACCAATTGTAACATCCGATAGAAACGAAATCGTCATTAACTGTCGACATCAGTGGCACAAATGGCAAATAAATCCCTCGAGTTCAAAAACTATAGAGTTGAAAATGTTGGCGAATACGAATATCGAATAACTCGCAAAACAACCCTGGGTTAATTTTATTTCGGGTTCGACAACTCTCCATATAACTCGAGATGATGAATACGGCCGTAAAGGAACAATTTCTGTATTTAGATTTAATTTACATATATATATGTATTTGGCAACACTTCTGGCCACAGATTACATTTATATAGATGTTCCACTCCCTATACCAGCTTTGGAAACTTTGGAGAACATTCGCTAGCCAATCAGAAAGCAGCTCACAATACAGAAATGGCGCTTCAACCGATTTACGTCACCAGATACCATGTGACATCTCGCCGGAATGTATAAATATGTGCTGCTAACTTTGAATAATGGCGCCCAGTCTAAGTTAAAACTTGAGAACTCACGTTATACATTTCATATGATTTTAATTCAGCAAACAATAATTTTTAAATTTAAACGAAATTATTTAATAATTTTGAAAATCTGACATTAATATAGTTAATATATAAGCTTTTTTTATAATATAAGATTAGAAATAAAACATAACGAAGAGGGCGCTACCGTTGTTGAAATTTCCACTAAATGTGCTGAGTGAAACATTTGTATAAATGTAATCTGTGCTTCTGGCCAGAATTATTTTTTTCTAGAGGAAGACAATAGTGAATTAATGGTGGATATTTGCTTACTTGCAGGTTTATATGAATAAATTTTGTTAACTTTAAATTGCTCAAGGAGAATAATGTATACTTGAGTAATAATAAATAACATTATTCCTAATCTAGATTCATCATTCGAAATTATATACACGCACATGAAAAAAATAAGCCAAGACCAGTACAATATTGAGAAATTAGGATATATACCATACTATAAAATAAAGAATCTCTGTTGACTTAAAATAATAACGATAACCAAATAGTGGCACATATAGCAAATATCATAATTTTCCATTACTATAACTTGGCTTATTTTTTACAGATTAGATGGTTTTGGGGTACAATATATATTTATTTTTGTAGGTGAAAAAACAAGAAAGGTCTTTTAACGCAATATACAAAGTGCATAATTTGTAAACAATTTGATCGAAATAAATTTGCTGAAATGCTTGCTTTAGATACTGTATGTTCACGATGAAAAGACTCATTTCTCTTCATTTTCTCTTTGTATGATTGAAATTTTCAGATACTTAGACCCCGGTTTTACCATGTCCCATTAAAGTTCCTGTTAACTTTAACCATCAGTTATTTGTTTTTCAAATGTTTGATAATAAACGCTAATTGGTACTTTAACGTCAATAACTATCAATTAGCGTTTATTTAACAATTGAAAAACAGATAACTGATAGTTTAGCTGACAAGAACTTTAACGAGACATTGTAAAACTAGGCCTAAGTATTTTATAAAAAAAAAGAAATCTATATTCTTGATTTAATCGAATTTAATTAAATGATTGGATTTGCAGAGGTGATTTATTTAAAAAAAATCGCTTCTCCTACCCTTTCATTTAGATTTTAACGTCAATAACTACCAATTAGCGTTTATTTAACAATTGAAAAACAGATAACTGAGTTTAGCTGACAAGAACTTTAACGAGACATTGTAAAACTAGGCCTAAGTATTTTATAAAAAAAAAATCTATATTCTTGATTTAATCGAATTTAATTAAATTATTGGATTTGCAGAGGTGATTTATTTAAAAAAAATCGCTTCTCCTACCCTTTCATTTAGGCTCGCTTATATTGAAATTTTCAGGGAAGTTTTAAATAATCTAAGAAGCAGTATATTATAATGTATTCCAAATTTCATTGAAACTGGTTAAACAATGCGACTTATAGAGATGTTCACAGAGCAGCAGAAGAGAGAAGAAGAAAAACGATGCCTTTTTTTTGCTGATTTTTCTTATTTTCATATGGTTCTAGTTATTTTATTAATTGTATTTGATGGTTTTATTCGGCATTCTATGTCCTGTTTAATGCTTCTCTCAAATATAAATATCAGATTAATATTTAAACATTTAATGAAAGCCCAACAAATTGAAAATCGACCGTACTGATTTTTCTCTCTTTTTTTTATGAGAGAAGTGAATACTATAATTGGATTTGAATCACTCTGTTTGAATTTGAATCGTATTGTTTTGATAGACTTTCAGTTTTTCAATTGTTATGCCATTTTGTAACTTATCCTATTTGAGATTTTCAGATTATTTTCATAAAATAGTATGTTCTAATGGCACGCTTCTAAATTTTTTTATATTTGTATTAAAATGGGCGTCTCATCACGCTATCATTTTGCCACATTGACGTTCCATCCTATATATAATAAAATAAATAGATTTACAAAATTAAATACCAAAATAGATATACATATGGAAAGAGAGTGGACGGAATTTTAACTGCTCACTTTACTTACGAAAAATATGAATGGGAGAAGAGTAACAAGCACAATAGGGAGCTGCCTTTCATTGAGATTGAAGAACCAGTGAGTATGTAGTTAATTTTTAGTTATTATAATTTCTTCTTGTTCTAATTATTATTTAAAAGCATATAAAATTAAAAAAATTTTTAATTTTTCTAAAGTTTATTTTAGAAATTTTAACTATAATCACTTAGAACATTACTAATATGTATTAATTTTCATTCTTTTATTATTTCTACATTGATCATTCATATACTTTAT
This sequence comes from Olivierus martensii, assembly GCA_000484575.1. Classification (NCBI taxonomy): domain Eukaryota; kingdom Metazoa; phylum Arthropoda; class Arachnida; order Scorpiones; family Buthidae; genus Olivierus; species Olivierus martensii. The sequence continues at coordinate 24,889 of AYEL01077874.1, forward strand.
CAATAACATTCATTCATTATCTTAGAACTATATTAAATTATCAATGTAAAATTCATGTCTTATTTATTTTAGCAGCATTAACTTCAATAAATAAAATAAAATATCATTAATCTCATCCTTTATAGATTTCTGGATGTTATGATGCTGTTATTCAAGCGGATGATCTGCTATTACCTAAACGTGAATATAGTTATAGGAAGCTATATGTCTATGCAGAAGTTAAGGAAAATGGCACCGGTATATAAAAAAAGAGAGATAATTTGATTTAATATCTGTCCTTTCGAGAATAATAAACTTTTTCTTCTTAAGTATAGTTATCTATTGCTCTGAATTTGCATATTTGTTTTCATAGTAATAAATTTTATATAACATTCATAAAATATCATCATCTGTTTTCTGAATCCTATAAAAATTAAATGTGTAAAATAAAAATTTATAAGTGCGTAAATCAATCATTTTTTTAAATATCAGTAAATATTCGAACCTATTCTGAATTTCTGACTAAAATATAAATTAATATACTGTTGATTTCATTTAGAAATAATAGAAAATGCTACCAGCGTTGCTGACATCACTCACAATCCATTGAATATAGTCTTTTTAGAAGCAGCAGATGGATCCAGTTATTTTAAACCTGGTCTTCCTTATCATGGAAGAGTAGGTATTTATTTTAAAATATCTCTCGTCCTATTTTACCCATTTACAAGTCGAAGATATTCGATTTTTTTTTTTTTTAATTTTTTCGTTTAATAGGTAAAAATTACCACTCCAGATAAAATTCCGGTTTCTCACGAGCCTGTCAAAATTTGTAGTAGAACAAGACAAAAAAAGATTTGTAAGAATTTTTTATCAGATAAACATGGTCACATCCATTTCACCATCCCTCCTCAGCCGAGTTCTATTTTCGATAAAATTCCGATTTCTCACGAGCCTGTTAAAATTTGTAGTAGAACAAGACAAAAAAAGATTTGTAAGAATTTTTCATCAGATAAACATGGTCACATCCATTTCACCATCCCTCCTCAGCCGAGTTCTATTTTCGAAATCGTCTTAGAAGTGAGTATTCATGTTTAATAAGTATTATCTAGAGCAATTCTATTAAATACTTTGAAATGTAAGTTCATAAGGAATTCATTAAGTTAAGGATTCATTAACTTAAAAATATTAAAATGTAGGCTAAAGCTATAAATTATCGAGATGAACCTTATGAAACATGGGGAATGAAAATCTATCAACCTCATGCCAGCATGTTTCTATTGCCGTGGTATTCTCCGTCCGATAGTTTCATCCAGATTCAACCATCGAAAACAAAGTTTTCTTGCGAGAAACAAGAACACGTTAAAATTAAATACACCACAACAGAAGGATCTAGAATAAAATTCTACCATCAGGTTAGTAAATATTAAAGGTTGTGGAAACTGGACAGAATTTTAAAAGTAATATTATTATCGTTATAGATAATGTCTCGAGGATTAATAGTTCAGCAAGGTTCTCATTGGAGAACCTTTAATCTCGCAGAAGACAAAAGCCAAGAGATGGATAATACGTACATCATCGACGAAGAAACGAGATTAACAAGAAGATTAAATAATCAAACTCGTACGCCTTATGTTGGCGAATTTCTGTTGAATTTTGATTCTAGATCATTTATGTCACCAGTGGCTAGACTTTTAATATTTTATGTAAGATCGGATGGTGAAATGGTCGCAGATTCACAACATTTCGAACTTCATAAGTGTCTTCAAAATAAAGTGAAATTAAAGTTCCGTCAAGGACAACAATATCCAGGAACAGAGGCGACTTTACACCTAGAAGCCAGTCCTTTGTCGTTTTGTGGAATAACATTTGTGGATAAGAGTGTCAATTTAATTAACTCCGATAATAAAATGACAATTGAAAACGTAAGTTTTAATTTTTTTTTTATTAAATTTTATTCTAACGTATCCCTTATTAAATAATATATCATTTCTGTTATAGGTATTTAACCATTTGAATAAATTCGATTTAAATAAAAAATCACTTCCTCAACATGAAAATAATGAGCATTGCGAAAGAAATAAAGGTATGCTATGATTTATATACTCTTAAATGAATAATTCTTTTTATGATAAGTGGATATACCATAATTATTAATTTTGAAATCAGAAATATGATAAATTTAGTCTGAATCGGAATTTTTATTTCATAAAACATAAGAAATAGATAGGGGAAGGTGGGGCATAATGGGAACGTTAAGGTTTAAAGAAGCACAGAGAAGTAACTCTGAATCGGAATTTTTATTTCATAAAACATAAGAAATAGATAAATATAAAAACAATAAAATGCAAAAGCTATTAAATACAAATTATTATAGCACTGGGTTTTCATTTTTCCCTAAAAAATCTTATGACGAAATTAATTATAGTTTAATGGTATAATTTTAATATTTATTTATGATTGGATATTAACTAAAATATTCTAAAAAAGTATTTTGAAGAATAAATTAATTACAGTTATCGTTTATTTCAACTCTAGCAACTACTAGGAATTTTAAACAATTTATCATGAATCATTACAGTACTCTTATGAAATATAGGACATTAATATAAAGACCTCTGATGGAAGAATAGTTTTAATATCATGTGCAGATGCAAAAATGCATAATTTCTGTGAATATAATGCTATTTGTTTAGTTCATCTTAAATATCCCATTAATGCTCACCCAACTTACTTTCATTAAAAGTTATTTATTTATAATCCTTTTTTATCACTATTAAATAGTATCTTCATGCTTTCATTAAATTTTATAAAACATCTTTCGTCTTTGTTTCGTTTTAATTCTGATTATTCTGCTGCTCACCCTAGAGAAACACAAAAATAATAATACTGTAACATATTAATGAGAAAAGGTCTATGAAAACACGTACTGATCATGTCGATGTGTTAGTATTATAATGTTAACATATTGACAGGTTCAGTTTCTACAGATACACAGTATATTTATTGTAATAACAACTATTTACTTGTCATACAGTTAAGAAACAAATGCAGTTTATACATCCTATATTTACTTTATATGCATCATTTAGAAATATTCTAATATTAAATATTATTATTTTTTAGTTCAAAAAGAAACTCCTGTATCAGTAAACATAAAAGCACCCAGTGAAGATGATCTACGTAGAAGAAAAAGATCGTACTTTATCCCATTTAAATATTCATCGATATATGCAGATGCAATAACTGCATTCGAAGTAAATGTTTTATTACACTACTCTATAAAATTATTGTATTAATGCATGTAATATGCTTAAATTATATGTAATTAAGTGGAATTAAAACTAGACTAAAATGCTCACTTATTAAGAAAACTATAGCAATATCCCTGTTTAAAGACAGTAATTATTTTTCTCCCTTAATTTCAGATTCGGATCGATTCAAAACTAAAATATCATAAATAACTTTTAATATGGGTTTTTATATATTATAATTTATTTTGGAGGGAAAAGTTCTCAAAAACTGCATTTTAAATAAAAATAATTAACAATTAATTAACTAATTACAGTACTATTTTATTTATTAGAAATGACTGATATCTGTTAAAAATATTTGCCTTTAAATTTATAAAAAATATATAATAATATTTAAATATGGCATTTTGACTCGGCACACTACCTATAACCAAATTATTTGAGTTTGATTGATGGAATAAAAAAATTATATACAATAGAATTCCAATAATCCGGCATCGTTGGAGAATTGTCAGTTGAATTGAATTATCGAACAGTTTTATGCTTTAAATGCATTTTTATTTATGTTAAAAGTCATAATTTTATATGATATAACTAAAATATTTTAAGAGATTAATAGAAAAATAGAACAAAATTCTGTTATCTGATGTTGCGAAAATATTCTAAAATGAACGATTCGATTAAAATAATAACCAGAATCTCCTGGAACTTGTGTTAGACTTTCCAAATTTCGATCTATTGAAAGCTGGATTATTAGAATTTTTCTGTAAAAGTTTTATCTGTGAATTAAAATAAATGTGATGTAGATCTGCTTTAATAAATCTGAATTAAAAAGTAAAAATAGATTATAAGTGTATTGGCTTCTTAATAAAAAATTTTTAGAAGATTTTACTTCGACTATCTTTCTTTGCAGGATGCAGGAATGATAGTACTGACAGATTTAATATTGGAAACAAGACCATGCTTACCAATAGATATGTTTGAAATACCATCCCATGAAAGAACAACACTGTCTAAACGTAATTTATCTAAAATATTTATTAAATTATTCGTTTAAATAAAATAAAGATATATAGTTTAATTGTATTACAGTCGACAGAATGCCGACGAACATCAATTCTCTTCCTTCAGCGATACCTTTAGAAATGGTCATAGACGAAGCACTTACCACAGTTCCTAGTCCACCACTTACTCCAAAATCAATTTCTATAGTCAGAAGTTATTTTCCAGAAACGTGGTTATGGCAGCTTCAGCCAGTTGGGTAAGAATATTTATATATTTTTAGATTTGTAACTTATATGCACTATATTTTACCTTTCTTCCTATATATATTAGTGAAATTGGAGAAGTAATATTCAGTCAAAAACTTCCAGACACCATTACTGAATGGACAGGTAATGCAGTTTGTATCAGCAGAAAATCTGGCTTGGGTATATCCGATACTGCATCCATCATAACTTTTCAGCCTTTTTTTGTCTCCATAATATTACCTTATTCAATCGTACGTGGAGAAAAAGTACCGATTATTACAACCATTTTCAATTATTTATCTTATTGCCTGCCCGTAAGTAATTTTCTCGCTTTATTTTTTTATATAATAATTAATATAAAAACAAACTTATTAACGTATATTTTTTTCTGCTTTAAGATTAAATTATCTTTAGAGACAACTGAACAGTTTAAAGTTATCGGTGGAAGTAACACTCACAAGACTTGCGTATGTGGCGATACCAGCAAAACTCACCGTTTTATGATCCAGCCGAAAGTTTTGGGTAATATAACAATCACAGTTTATGGATATTCTTTAGATGATGATGTCATTTGCGACAATCAGCCCACAGCAAGATTAAGAGCGCGTGATGCTGCCACAAGAAATTTATTAGTGGAAGTAAGTACATAGTTTGCAGGGATTAATGCGTTAGCACTTAAAATACGATGCATATTTTAAATATGTTATTTTTTACAGCCGGAAGGATTCTATAGAGAGAAAACGGAAACGATATTTTTTTGTCCTAAAGGTAAAATTTGGCTGTAATCAGAAAAACGATATACAGATTTATGATAAACAGACTAATAGAAAAAATTCTTTTTGTGATTTTCATTTAAAATAAAAGCTTATTATTTTATCAAGAATATTATATCAACATTAAAATAATAAATATATAGTAATATTCTAAAACAGATTATCCGGAAGAAGTTTTTAGTAAAAGAATCGATCTCGATTTGCCAAACAATCTAGTCGAAGGTTCTGAATCGGCATATTTTTCCGTAACAGGTAACTTTCTGGTAAAATGTTTGATTTTCTTTATTATTATTTTTATCACAGTTATTCCTAATGTTTTCAGGAGATCTCATGGGTTCATCTCTGAAAGGTCTGAGCAAATTAGTACAACTACCAGTAGGATGTGGTGAACAGAATATGGTGCTTTTCACTCCAAATATATTTGTGCTCGATTATCTTACTGCAACAAACAGATTAACAGATGAAATCAAGACTAAAGCATTAGATTATATGAAAATTGGTAGGTGAATTTTGTCATAAATAACAGATAATAATTACATAGCTTCAGTTTCTAAGTATTCTTATTTTAAAACGTAGGATACCAAAGAGAATTAAATTACAGGCATTCGGATGGATCATACAGTGCGTTTGGTACCAATGACTTAGTAGGGAGTATGTGGTTAACAGCATTTGTTGTTAGATCTTTTGCTCAAGCTCGTCGTTTTATTTTTATCGACGAAGAAGATCTTAATCACAGCACGCAGTGGATTATACAAAAACAATTAGAAAATGGATGTTTTCCATCGATTGGTTCAGTACTTCGTCAAGAAATGAAAGTAATTACTAACCCAAATTAACATAACAAAATTTGAACGTTAATTATTCATCTGAATATATTTTCGTTTCTATTTTCAGGGTGGAGTAGGCGAAAATCAACAATTTCTTTCTACTTTAACTGCCTACGTTTTAATAGCTCTTCTGGAATCTGGAATAGAAAAATCATCTCGGGCAGTTACAAATGCTCTGTATTGTATGGATGCAGAGCCAAATCCTAGTAGTTATTCCTTAGCACTGTTTGCTTATGCAGCAGCTTTATCGGAACATCCATCAGCCGAGAAATACTTGAATCAACTAAAAGAAAAGGCAAACTACAATAGTAAGTGTGTTTATAAAAACTATAATTAAATATTTTTAATCAGATTTTAATGACTTTTAAACTAAATGTAAATTATAAAAAGTTCCATAAATAATATTTAAAATTAACTGATAGTTATTGTCTCAGATTAAATAACTTTAAAATTTATTAATAACTGCGTAATTTGATTAATTGAAGACGTTTAGATAATTAAAAATTTTTACATATATATAATTAATTTTTTTAGAAAATAAACAATTCATTAAAGCTTGCATTATAGGCCTGGAAAGGAAAGCTTGTATTGTGTCCTTGTATCTTATGTATCCGAATAATTATTTCCTTGTATGGTGCAAATCTATTTAGAAAATTAATTTTTGAGTAGATATTCATAAACAAGTCTCTTTATTAAAATTTTTAATATTTAAAAAAAATTTTTATTGCAAAATATAGTATAATGATAAGAATTCGACAAGAGATGCACCATGTAGAGAATTATTTGTTTATAGTAGGCCTATACTGTATATATTTTTGTTAGTTTATTTTTATTTAAATCTTCTAATTTGATGTGCACACCATTCTTTCCTTTGAAATACCGTAGATGTTAAATTAATCATAACTGAAATTCTTGCAGCAGCAATTGAGAAGTAAGGCCTAATAGCATTTTTTGTTATAATTTGTTGATTTGAGAAAAATTTCATTTAAAATTATAAGAAAATCTCGGCCACAATATTGAAGCATTAACTTGGATATACAGTACTGTATTTCATAATGCCGTTTTTAGAATGTTCGTATTCTATTGTAATTTTGTGACTTAATACCATATTTTTCTTATATAACACGCATATTATCTATGGAAAATATATAAAAAAATAATTAAGTGCATATACGCCACATAAAGAAAATGTGATTAGCTCTTTATTTATATTGCTTTGGCACTTAAAAGAATTGAAAACGAAATTTGTTATCAACCGGAAATACAGGTAAATTTAAGCATTCTTTTTTTCACATTTTTATTTTTTAGTCCTATCTGTCATGACAAGATAAATGAATACAGTAATATAACAATTTTAGTGTCGTACACTGTGCAGATTTTGTTAGTAAAATAACAACTACTACAGTACACTTGGTCGTCGACTTACGACCTATGCGATTAACGACCGTCCGCACTTACGACCACAAAAAAAAAATAAATTATAAATTACAGTAAGACCACGCTTAACGCTGTTTCAATATAACGCAATTTTTTTCGAATTCTATATTTTTATTGGTTCACTTTGGTGCGGTTTTTCAAACCGTTATACTCACATAAATCCGAAATCGCATGAATTTGTTGCTTTAATTCTATGCTTTCTCATAGTGCGTTTGATATAATTTAGTGTAGTATATGCGAAAGTTTGCTGCGGTCACAGTTCATATTTATGATTGGTTATCTAGAGTAAGCGTTTCTAAAAATGAGAAGCAGTCAGCCGGATTGGCCGCGTGGAAACGCTTCGGCTTTCCACTCTGGAGGACCCGGGTTCGAGTCTCAGGTCCCACCTCTTGAAAATATTTATCATGGGGTCCGGGCCCGGCCGTCGATTCCCGTCCTCCACAATCCGGCTGAGCCTGTCAGCCTGTGGAAGGGCTTGTTTCGCCCAGCCACTTAGTACTCTTACTGAGTGGAAAGTGACGTCATCTGTTGACAAAAAAAGATGAGGAGCAAAAGGAACTTGCAACGGATTTTCTCAAAACAAGTTTAACCACTATTATGGAAATTATGGATCAGTTATACAAAATAATCCAAATTTGATAGAAGTTCAAAGGCAAGACGAAATGTCATGAATGCGATGTCTCGGTAGTGACAATTGCTTGCTGAAGGAAAGAGGAAAAGGCAAACGACGATAGATGACGTCTTAACGAAAACACAAAAGATGTCAAATGAGGAAGAACCTTCCTCATCAAAAACAAATTATTTACTCGAATATTTTTGATTTTCATGAATGATTTATGAATACAAATCGATACTAGCAATAAAAAATGTCTATAATTAATGTAATACAATAGTAATAATACATGTTACAAAATAAAAAATGGTATATATATTTTTTTATTCACTGTCCTGTTTCACCTATTTCATTATTTACATGTTAAGATAACCTCGTTTAATGCTGTTTCGTTTAGCGCTTGGTTTCTTTGGAACGTATCCCCCTCGTTAAACGGGGTCTTACTGTATAAATAAATTAATAATAAATCAGACAACTCCGTGTATGATAACTATGGGAGCATCTGGCAATATAGGCCTCCCACACATATCGGCAGTGCCCTCTCTCTCTCACATACATTCAGTTGCTTTCAAGAGTGTTGCACGTGAATATTGTTAATAAATATATGGCCGACATACGACCAGATCGACTTATGACCTGTCAGTCAGAAAGGAAGTCGGTCGTAAGTCGACGACCAAGTATATTCGATATAGTACATTTTTATATAAAATTTATTGTTTTATATAATATTCTAATTATAATTTAAGTCAATTTATTTTTTTGTAGGAAACATGATTTTTTGGGACCAAGGGCAACAATCATTAAACGTTGAGATAGGTGGATACGCTATTTTAGCTTATTTACAGATGGGAGGTAATAAAAATATCGCTCAAGCATCGTCAGTTTTACGGTGGATCGTTCAGTCTAGAAATTCTAACGGAGGCTTCATTTCAACTCAAGTAAGTAATTCCTCCTGTTTTATTTTTTGAAATTAGCTTTTGTTCATGTAATGCATCTTCTAGGATACTGTGGTTGCTCTTCAAGCTTTGGCTAAATATGGAATATTAACGAATCAAACAAATCTTGATATGACTTTAATAGTCGAAGGAAACGATTTCGAATATAGCTTTGCTCTAAACAAAATTAATCAGCTGGTTGTACAGAAAGAGAAACTTCCAAGTCTTCCCAACAGTTTACAGGTCGAAGCAACCGGCGATGGCTGTACATTAATTCAGGTGACTGCTAATTTTAATCTGATTTAGAATCGAAATTATAATGAAATCATGTAAAGTTTTCGTTGTAGTTATAATAATTAGAATAAAAGACTACAGCCTAAAATTTCTGTATTGACGTTTATACTTAGGCAGAATTACATTACAATATTAAAAACATTCCTGGAAGTGAAGCTTTTCATTTGAGTGTCACTTCGACAAGAGTTGGAAGTTCCAGTTGTAACAAACCAAATATCAAAGTTTGCACTAGGTAAAATGATCAGTTTTCATCATAAGATCGTAACCTTTTAACTATAAAATTTATAAAAATGCTTCTTTTTATTAAATTTTAGGTATAAAATTCAAGATAAATCGTCCAATATGGCTGTGATTGAACTTAAAATGGTATCCGGTTATGTTCCAGACGAATGGAGTTTACATGCGGTAATTAACTTAATTAAGACGTATACATTTTAATTTTATCGATAATTATTAAATAATTTTACTTATTATAGCAATTATTTCAATATCATTTATTTTATTATTCCATATACAATATTTTAACTGTTTTCAATATGAATACATTATATTATAATAAATTATCATTTTTGATAGTTCGAAATGGAAGTACTGTTACAGTATTTCAATTCATAATGTCAAAACAAAACAATTATTAAAAAAATTAAAATACACTTATTATGGCTTATATTATCCAACCAAAAGATTATATACTTATAAATCACTAAACAACATAATTACAAATACATAAATTTAGAATACCATAATTTAGACAGATAGATGAATATATTAATCAAAGAAAGTTGAACTGAATAAAATTATCATTGTCTCATTCAAAATCATCTGAAAAGAAGAGAAGCACATCAATCTTTATCTAATTCTATATAGAAATATATATATATATATATAGTATTGATACATATGAGATGTTTATCATTTGTTTTTTAGATGAAAACATGTTTCTGAGCGAAAATTATAACAATAATGTTTAATACATCATTATATACTCTATTTTTATTTTGATCGAATTGACAATTTTAACAGAAATTTACTAAAATAATAAACAAACATAAAATATATGAAATTAGGTCGAAATCGGTTGAATAATATGACCATAAAAGAGTTCGTGATGAAAAGACCCTTACTTTATTCTTCTTAGCCCTATTGGGCTATATTTTTCACCATGGCTTAATTAACATAATTAATATTTACATCTCAGATTTCTTCGAAATCGGTCAAACGATGTGACCTATAAAACCACATCTAGACAAGAAAATCATCGTCTTCTACACCTTTTAATTTTAGCCCAATTGGGCCAAAATTTTTAGATGATTTTAAGTGAACTACGCTATGCCTATATTCTGAATTTGGTCAAAATCGGTTAAGCAATGCGATATGTAAAGCCATTTATAGAAATCGGATCCCCCTTTCCCCCCTTTGTTTT
>AYEL01077876.1:0-44127 GCA_000484575.1 Olivierus martensii
GATTTATATTATTATTATAGTAGTCCATACATTTTATAATATAAAGAATTTAATAATTTAATATTCTGAATCTGTATTTTGTATTTCATATATATTAAAAATATAAAATACGCGATTTTATTGGTATTATATAATATTTTAAAGAAAAATATCAACAAATGAATTTTTAATAATACTTTGTAAAATGGAATTCATTCAAAATATATATTGTTATTTTATCTAGTGCATTCAATACATCATTTTTAAAGCATTCAAATCAGATTAGTATCAATAAGAATAGGTTCATTTTGAGCATTTTGAATTATCACTTACAGCAATTAAAATTATCATCGATGTATTTCATGAGAACGGTAAATTGTAATATATCACTATTGATATAAATTTTAAGGGGAAAGACACAATAGATTATTTTAATCAAATTAAACAGGCAAAATTTATTATTTATATAATGCCTTTATTAGAAAAATTACATTTGTAATGCTTAGAAACGCTTCCAGGACCAATCTGTAGGATCCGGGATCGAATCCGATTTCTCTGGTTAAATTCGGGCCCAGTTAGTGATTTTCTTCCTCTATATCTGACTGACTTAGCTACAGAGTCGGCCACATTACTGAATGAATGAGTGCAGTGCTTTCACCCTGAAGGATTCGGCTTCTATATAGGGTTTCATAGATCTATAATTTTTTTCGGGAATTTTCCGGACTCGGTTCCCTGAACCTCATCCCTCAGCTTAGAGCTGACTCTACTATAGACATGGTTGACTTGTATTAGATAGTGGAATATCTCGCTATTTACTATACAATAGTATGGCATTAAAACGTAAAAAAAGAATGCCTCTCTAAAGGACGAGCAATCTATGATAGAATCTCATATGGTTCTGCCATTTAGTACTGTAATAGACGAAGATTGGAAATTGACGTTAAAGAAAAAAATGTGACTCCTCTAAGTTGAACTATGCGTGGACATGTTTTGATGATGATCTATGATATAACGTTGTTTAGGCACGATTGTTTATACTTTAATTCTTGAAAAAGTGACAAAAAATATACACATTATGAAATTATGCATAAACACAGATTATAACATAAATGGGGAATTTTTAAAATTTTAAGTATGAAAATAAAGATTTTGAAATGGAAAGTTTTCATAACTAGCTCTTCTATTCTATTATTTATCTTCTATTTCTATTATTTATCTTCTATTTATCTTTTTTATCTTCTATTTGTTTAAATATTATATACAGTGCACAATCAAATAAGAATTAAAGAACTTCATTCATGTTTTCAAATAGAAAACTGTTAGATTGCTGAGGTAAGTGCATGAAAAAGTATAGCATATACACTTGCAATGTTATATCTGAAATTATTAAGTCTGTAATTACAACAATTATTTCATTGAATTTCAAAATATAAATTTCTCATATAGATGATTGTAGATGGCCGCGTGATAAAACATTCGCTTACTACGTTGGAGGATCGAGTCCCATATATTCATTTTTTCAGAGGCGTCTGGATCCAACCCATTGAACCCTATTTTCAACCTTCCAGTTGACCCCATCATGGATGTTGGTCAGCTTGTAATCAGCACTAAAAGTGGCTGCCACCGAATATAAAAATATCCCGAATGTGATATGGCAACTTACCTGTAACTAGCCTAATCTAATCTTGGATTGTAGTTTGAAAGATGGAAATTTTATGAATTTGTTGTTGATATTTTAAAATCGACATTAATTTGCAGTCTAAGTAACAATAATATGTAAATTTTTTAAGAATGAAAATTATTTTATCTGCTATTAAATCTTTTATCTATATAAAAATATTTTATTTGTTATGTGAATCATTGGAAGATCAAGATCATTCTAATTGATATTAATTATTCTTCAAAAATATTAAAAAATAATCAATTTTATATGTTATTAACAAGTAATATTCAATAATTATTAACAAATTAATTTTAAATTAAAATTTTTATAGTTAAATATTGAATTTTAAATTAATATTTAATAGTTTAAAGTTTTTGTTAAGCTTTATTTGAGGCTTATGAAATTACTACGCCGCTATCTGCTTGATGTCTGTGGCCCACTAATAATTTTAGAATAATCTAATATATTTCCATGAAATTTGTAGTCACTTTCTGTCATTAAAGATAATCACAACGTTGGATTATTTAAATCTTTTAACTTCAACCATTTAAAAATGATGGATATTCAAATTTCTGATATTCTTTCTTCTGAGCATCCTGAATTATTTATTTGGATTTTATGAAATTTTGTAAGATGCTCAAGTCGTTGGAGAAGCTCTTGAAGACATTAATTAACACTTTAAAGATTTCTCCTTAATAACTTTTGAACTACTTGATTAACTTTCAAAAAATTTAACAGGATGATCAAACTATTAAAGTTGAATTTAAAATAAAATTAATCAATCCTATAGATCGGTTCATTTAAAAATGGTTAGACATCCAATCTTTTGAAATTTTCCAATAATAATTATGGAACTATTTAATACATTTTTATGACTAAAACATATATGTCATTGAAAATGATTTTAATTATATATATTTTAACTTTAATTATTCAAAATTAAAGGCCAAGTTCGGATAGTAGGCGATTTAGTCCAAAACTGCTTTTTTAATTTAATATAATTGTACTATTAGTGTGTACTATAATTTTATACACATTGGATTAATTAATTCATTTATTTTATTCTTTCAATAAAAAGTATAATTATATTAACAATGAATCTATTAAAAATTCAAATTAAATCAGTACGAAAAATTTATTAAATAGCTATTATTAGAGTTAAAAAATGAAACCGTAATAATTTATTTTTAGGATATTTTTAAAACTTTTAAATCAACCAAAATATTATTCTTGATTTTTAACATTATTCGTTTAAAAATTTCATATTTTGTTTCTTAATCAAACAGAAAATTATAGAATATTATAATTCTTTGATTTATTTTAATCATCCGGAGTTTAAATAAATTCATAATTTAAACAATAAAGATCGGAAGAGCGTCGTGTAGGGAAAGAGTGTAGATCTCGGTGGTCGCCGTATCATTAAAAAAAAAACCTATAAAATTTAATATATTGTAATTTATATGATTAACATTTTATACTTTTTAATTATTAATGAAATCAAATTTTGTAAATAATTCAACAGTTTTGTCGAAGGAATTTTCTTTTGTTTTTTTCATTTATAATCTAATAAAAATTTTATTGAATATAAGTCTGCAGTAAAGTTTTTCTTAGATAAAACAGATCGATGGAAAATTGAGAAAACTTTACAAGACCAAAAAATAAAAAATGAACAGTTTCGGATTGGGATAAATTTTCTTCCCAATTGATTTATTTTTATCGTCATTTATACTTATTACCATTTTTCAAACTTCTGCAATATGTATTAGTCCAATGCAAAGTTATAAAAAGTTACTAATTATCTTTCCTTCTGAATATGGTCTTTCGTTTTGTAATAATTATAAGATATAAACTTAGAATATAAGTTATTAAAATCATTTTCAATGGCATACCTTTATGCTGAATGACATAAAAATCGATCAAATAATTCTATAGTTATTATACAGAATCTCCGTAAGTTTGATCGGATATTTTTTATATAGTTGAGATAAAAAGTTAATTTGTGTATTATCAAGATCATCTTCAACGATTTGATATTTTAATAAATGTCATAAAAATCTGTTAATTGGTTTAGTATATATTAAGAAAATATAGAAGACTGTTATCAATATTTTGTATACAGTTTGCTATGTTCTATAGCAAGCTATAAACAAACTATATCAATATTTTTCCAAATAATTAAATTTTTTTTTATAGAAATATCATTCCTAACGTTTTAGAGTTTAATAAAATGCCAAAAATCGAAAGAATTCCCAATTTTTATTTCTGATAAAATATTTTAATACTCGGAAAATTCTGTGGATGGTTCATCGAGTTAAATTCATCTCAAGAAAATTCGATACATGCTCTATTTGAATAGAATGAAATAATTATGCCAATCATTCAATACTCTATCTGTATAGTCACTTCAAATGGATCAGTTTACTAGAAAGCTCTATATGAACAAGCATTACCGTCCATTAAAAGAAACCAGAGCCAACTGCATCTGGCAATGAACTTTCAAGACATTAGCGAATCTTACACTTTATTGTGTACAGATATTTATAGAAACTATTTTCGATAAAACGCTTTATAAAAATAACTAAAATTATATCATTCACTAAAAATAGCACAATGAAAATTCAATTTTAACAAGCATATTAATTCAATTAAAAGTATACGAAAGTGATATTTAACATTTAACAATTGATACTTTATTAATAAATCTAAATATCTCATTACGTGAATTGATGCATTTTAAATGTGTATGCTCAATTAATTTAAATTAATTTTTAAGTCAACTGAGATTAATACGATTTCATAACAAAATTGAATATTTTTGTCACAAATATAAATTTAAATAAACAATTTTCTGGGTGAATTTTTAGATTATTTTCTTCGGTTTTGTCAAGCGATACAAAAATAACTTATAAAAAAATAAGAGTAATAATATTGTTGTTTTAATTTATTTTAGGAAAAATGCTAGCAACAGTGAAATTTTTAGAAACGTTACTTTCGCACGTAAATAATTATTTATATCTAAAAAGTGTGATTTATTTATTTTTCCATCTTTTACATGCTACAGTATTTTTTTTTACCAGGAAAACATTTTTCCAAAAACAGTTTCATATAATATTTACATTTCATTTTTTCTTACTGCTGTGTGCTGTCATCATGATTTATTTAAATAATTCTACTCAGATTCTTTGAAGGATATTTAATTTCTCTTGCGATATTAAGAATTATAAACTCAATGTTCTACTTAAGCTTATAAATTAAATAATTAGTAAGCAAATTGACCATTAAAAAAGTAGCTAAACATTTATCTATGATTTGAACATAAACTTCTATGTTTATCATACTTGGATTAATCAAAACTTAAGAAAATAGATCCTAAATAAAGAAAAATTATTAAAGAATAGAAGTATAAATATTCTACTTCAAACAAGATGAAATTAATTGTCAATAATAATAAGTTCATTACAAATTGAGAGATGCAAGAATTAGTCATGGGAAAGATTTACATTTTTTTTATTATACTTATATAAGTACTTCATATTTTTTTCATAAATATTCCTATAAGATGTATTCAAAAAGATAGAAGATATTTTTAGGATCGATTCTTTGCAAATTATAGAAAAAAGTTTTTGATCGAAAACTTAATTTCCGAGAAAAACTGTTTTAAAGTTTTTTAATGTTATAGTGCTTATGATTTTCCATTTATTCATTTAATGTTTCAATTTGCAAAAGATGAGAGTTAACAACCAATTTTAATATTTAAAAAATGTTAAATATATTGTTATTTTTAAAATAATAATAAATAAATAACAATGCTAAGAAAAACAATAGCAAAAGGTGGATACTAATATCAGAATCGGTTTCTTAGTTAAAATAAAAAAATGCCAAAAAGAAGTTTTTAGTTAGAGCCTTAAATTTCGAAGGAAAAGCACTGAATATTTTGCGTGGCTATATCTAGTTTAATCTTTTTAGTTTAGTCTACTTTTCGAAGGAAAAAGGCTTATGAGATAGGTATTATGTCTCTCCCTCTACTAATAACTTTTGAACTAATTAGAAGATTTTAGTAAAATTCAGTATTGATGTTCTGTCATTAATGGTGACCTCGATACCGTATCCTTTATTCTTGTAAGATCATTTAATTTTACAAGATAGAATTTCATTTCCATCAAAATTTTGTTATTATTACCAATAGATGGCGCTAAGTGTTAGAAGTCTAGGTATAAGATATGGCTTACCTTCATTGTTTAACACTCACGCCATCTGTCGTCGATATTTATAACAATGTCGCCACAACCACACTGATATGACGCCATCGTGATGTAACAATGAGGATGTCACAAATATCAGTAATTCGTGGCATCACAATGATGCTTCGATGCTACATAATCCTAACATATGCTGGTTAAACAAATCTTAGAATTAAATACAAAAAAACCAATGGATTCAACTGTTAAATAAGTGGAAAAAAAGACACATTCGGAAAATATGAAATTTTAAATGATTCTGGAACTGCTTGTATTTTCCATCTATTTAATATTTCAATAATGAAGGATGAAGTAGCATTTTAAATTAATGAAAAAATTCTAGTAGCTTTTTAAAAGATATTCTCCGGAAAAAAGTTACTTACAAATCTGCTTCCAATGTTTCACTATATCATAAAAGTTGCATATTTGCAATGTAGAAAACATGCTAGATATAATTTGCATTTATGTATCCTTTTTCTTTTTTGGTTTTCAGAGAATAGAAGAAATATACGAGTAAACATATGTTCTATAGAATTAATTAGATTAGTGCTTCTCAAAGTGTGCGTCGCGATCCCATATGGGGTCGCGTAACAAAATTTGGGAGTTGCAGAAATTTTAGCAAATGTTTTAATTCGTATTCCTAATTTATATACCTCTATACCCAGGATCGCGAAAATATTTTCTCGAGATAAAAAGGGGTCGCGAAGTGGAAAAGTTTGAGAAGCGCTGAATTAGATTAAGTTTAGTATCTATTACTACCAACTGATCGCATAAAGATAAGAACATAAAAAAAGTATACAAAATATAATTAATGCAGTACGTTTTAAACATAATTGTATGTAATCAAATTCATTTAATTTGAGAAAATAAGTTCCTTTTGTAAGTTGTACAAAATATGGAATAATCAGGTAAAGATCTTATCAAATTTAAATCACTACTAATATTATTTATTTTAATATAAAAGTGGATTCCGAAATCTTTATGGGTTTAAAAAATATATATCGTTTTTCCACTTAAAAATTAAAAAAAAATTCACATACATATCAATTAAAAAATAATAATAACAATATTTCTAATAAATAACTTATTAATTCTCGAAATATAAAAATCATTTGTTCGCTGGTAAGTTGAAAGGGGAAAGAAATATCGAGAAGGTAATTGTAATTAAGTTTACTATTAATAGATGCATAATTTATTTTTAAATTTCAATGTCTTGATATTATTGTTACTAATAGTTTCCATTCATAAATCATCCAACAAACTGCTTTTATATATAGTTATGCAACTTACCTCTACAACTGATGACTTACTTAAATCTACAACTTGAACAAAAGCAATATGTGCTATCGATTTTTATAATATAAGAATATAAATTAATAATTTCTATTTATAAAGATCATATTTTATAGAAAATTATCAATTAATCTTTATCGTTTTTTATTGACATAGTGCTTGGTTTATTTTTCTCTTTTATATTATAACTATTTTCTTTTATTTAATAAATATTCATACTAATTCAATGGTGAATAATAAACAATGTTTATTTACAAAATTAATATTTAAATTAATCAGATGAGTTTATTCTGTTTATGAAAATCACGAAATTAGTTCTTAAAAATATAATTTAATGATGGTTATTAGTTCTCTGAGAAGGGAGAAAAAATGATTTTGCAATCATTAATTTCTTATTGCCGTATTTTAGAGAAAGAACAATACTTAAAAACAAAATGTTAAAAAAATAAATAAATGTTTAATTAATTTTCACTTAAAAATTAATTAAAATAAGTTTAAAATTTCAAAATTTATTTTTGTTTTAAATTTAATTGCTGTTTTCCTCGTTAATTTTTACAAAAAGATAATAATAAGCTTATTCAAACGGAAAAAAAAAATTATTTATAACATTATACTACTAAAAAATCAGATTATTAGCCCACACAAATTTAGTTTAAAAATTGGAAAATAGGCAGAAAAATGCATAAAAAAGTCTTGAATATAAAAATCAAATTATGCTATCATTTTTCGATAAATAAATTTCGACTAATTGAAAATAAAAATATGTTTAATATTTTATTAAAAATTATGCAAATAAAATGTAAAAGTTAATCAAAACTTTTGTTTAATTAAAACATGAAAACAGTAATTCAATATTACGGCTTCTCAATCCCTACATGACTTCCTTCTGCAATGATATATCTTGGGATATACAGTCAATATAATTTTTTATTTTATATATACGAGTAAACGGTGGCATAGACATTAAATAATTTTCAAATTTCGCTTTATTTAGTATTTTATGTATCTAAAAATCTAAAAAAAATACGAAAAAAATTCAGGATTGAAAGAGCACAAGTCGTAGAGGATGCCAATCTTTAAATGCATAGTAGATGATAAAGTTAGTATAAATTGAAAAGTGATACAAGAATATAAAAAAAATGAACATTCTCTTTACTATTATTATTAACTGCAACTAAATTTAAAATATCCTTGCCAAGCATTATTCATTTAATGTTATATTTTAACATTAAAAAAGAGATACAATAATTTATTCAATCCAACGATTTGTTCTCATTAAACGTTATATTTGTCTTGGTCCAATTTTATGACCGCACAACAATACGCACTGTTCAAGTTATTGCAAATGAATAAAAATTTTATTGAAAAATTTAGCTCTACCAGAACAGTTCTTTGACTTGTATATCAAGATGAATTTATGTAATTGTTTTATTTTTTTAATATGATAAGTTATATCAGTAAAACTTTTAAATCTTGTTTTCTTGAGCAGTACACTTAAGCAATAAAAAATTCGAACTTTTTTCTTGTATAAAAATTAGCACGGAAATAGTTAATTTACATAAAATATATATAAAAAAAATTAATATTTAAATTTTATTATAATTTAATTTGTTAATGTATCCTCGAAAAAAGTTAAAAGATTTTATAGAATGCCAATAAACAAAAAAGCCAAAAAAAACTCAAAATGTTAAAAAAATTTCTAACGTCAACCATGTCTTAAGAAAAGGCAAAAAGAGCTCATTTGGCGTCAAAAAAGCCAATCTAGCAACCCTGGTTGCAAGCATGACTAAACATCTGATTCTGGAGTACAAGGCAGTCAAAACATAAATGGCGCCTCCAGAAAACAACAGCGCGCCAATGCGGTAAATTTAAAAATGCACTCTGATATTCATGCTGGAAAATTGATGGAACCGAAATATTGATTGCCGGATTTTTGATAGTCAACCTGTATTAAGTTATCTGGGAAAATATTGTCTAGAATATATCCAAATTCTTGTATGGAAACAGATTTCGATGATGAATACACTGATATCTTGAAACAATAAAGCCAAGTTCACTAGCCAGTGAGAGAGTTTTCTATTTCAGGAAATTTTGTATCCAGAATAAGAACAAGATAAAGTAATATAATATCCGTAATACCGATATATGAATAAAACATTTTTTTAAAAACTTGATAATATAAAAACTGGATATGTTCAAAAAAAACTTCAGAAAAATTAAATATTAGAGAAAACAACAATACATTTCAAGAAACAGCTATATATTATACTACTCTATAAGGTGAAAATAACAAATTTAAAAAATATATTAAATATAAAGAAAAAAATTTGGGGGAATAATCATCAAACAAAGTAGGTTAAGTGATTTCTCAGAGAAACCATTAAATTTTTTTTCTGAAACCATAAATGCAATGCAAAGTATGTTTATTGTAATCAAATTTAATCTGGAAGTACAGAATTTTTGAAAAATTTTGCATGATCTTGAAAATTTTTTCACAGTATAACAAGTGGTGCAGTTTTTCTGAGACACCAACTACACTCTGCTGGGCTAGTAGCATATCTCTGAGTAATAATTGCAATGTATTCCTTCTCATTTAACATAACAACAAAAAAGTGATAATCCATAATTTTCTCTCCCAATATTCCATTTATATTTGCAGACACTGGTGTTGATTTTATTTGTAACCAATGCAGATTATCCATTGTCCTCTAATACCTGTTGTGTAAAATTAACATGTCCATGATTAATAAATCTTATTTCATCAGTAAATAACATACAGTGATTTTACAAACTTGTATGGATTTCCAAAAAAAGTTTGTAAAATTAAAAATTTGTAAATAGGAATGGCATTAATTAATGTTAGGGACTTTTTGGGACCTAACTAAATAGTATATAAAATGTGTAATTTGTAAATTGGAGGTTCATAAAAATGCAAGTCCACTTTAGTAGGAAAAAGGAATTTATTTATCCTTAAATTTTTTTGAGATTATTGGAAAAAGTTAATGCATAAAATTAAATCTATTCCATGTAATTATTGATGAAAACTAATATGATAAGAGTGGAATTTATGTCTAAGCAAAATTTTGGCAAGCTTGCAAGAACATTTTCATTTTTTCATGTGTCACATTCTTATGCTGTTCCTTCTTTTGAGTACCTAAAATTCTCCTACTTATGAGTTTTTGAAATGGGATTTGAAATCGATTCAGTATTACATCTGACATGTTGGATGATGATGTGATTTGGAGAACATTTGGCATTTAAAACTATAATCCTTGTTAAATTTTTTCTGTCATAAATCATAATCATGTTTTGTATTCAGTAGTGAACATTGTATTCAATGTGTAGAGTGACAGTGATGGAAAGTTTCTATTGTAACAAGAATTTATCCTTATTTCAGTGAAAATTCATCAGAATGATTTTGTGTAATGTCACTCACTATATCTATTGCTATCTTTATTAATCTGATGTAAAGTAAAAAATATATACTGTAAACTAGGGTGACTTTGGCCCATTTTTTCATATTGCATAATTTAAATCTGCATAGAAACTGAATTAGAAACGATAGAAACATGAAATTTGCAACATATTTGTGCAATATGACTGGGAAATATAATAAGGTACTTTAAGTAAATTCAAAATGATATTCACAATTTATATTTTTATTACAAATATGGGCTAATTTGACCCCAACAGTGGGGTGACATTGGCCCACCAGTGTTCTTTGGGTTTATGCCACTGAAAGAGTCATATAGGTTAAAGTAAACTCATAGATTCAATACTGGAGATATAAAACTAATTAATATTACCGAAATGATTGTTTATTCATGACTTAAACATTTGAAATGTTCTATAAATCAAGAAAAACGACAAATGAAAAAAATCTTTATATACTCAAATTTGAAAGATCTATAAATACTGTATAAGCCTAAAAATATATACTGGTACATAGGTAGATAGGTACTGTACCTACCAGTAAATAAAAAGCACACATTTCAAAGAAAATTCAATTCAGGAACTTCAAAGTAACCTCTTTTCGAAATCAGTTTTGGTGGTTTAATTTTCCTTCCTAAGCTGCTCCAGTCATAAAGCAATCTGTATGGAACTTCCGGCCACCTCCAGAATTTCTTTCCCTTAACCATACAATCAACCTCAACGCCTTCTGAGCATTTAGAAACAATAGATCCAGGAAACTCTTGGCTGTCATAAAAAAACAGTTATAAATTGATCACATTCCAGTAAATCAGGATCAATGTTGTCATCCAATGATTGTGACTTGTGCACATCAATTTCCTCTTCTGACAGTTCCATATTGCTATTGCCAGATGAAACCAAGCTATAGGTCTCCTCATCCTCCTCAGATGAATCACATTTTGGGGAGGTTTCTTAGATCTCCGCTTTTTTGAATGTTGAACTGACTTTGAATGATCATGTGAGACATGAGAATTTAAGACAATGCCACTCCTGTTTGGAATAAGTCATCAGGGCAAATACTTTTTCCTGGGGAATGTTTATCTTTTTTCTCTTGCTTAACACATGCCTGACGATTTTCCTGAAGGTGTTGAATGAAAGAACTACTAATATTCTCATCACGTAATCCCGCATCTTGTGAAGGTAACCTGCTAAGCAGTTCGTATTTATTTACGGGATACACGCCACATTTTTTAAAGCCAGAAATTAAATTAGATTTCGAGTTTTTCTCCAGCACATCCATAAGAGTTTTTAAAAGAGGAGCAAAACTTTCCTTTGGGAGAGTGGTTTGTTTTTTGCCTGCTTTAGTTTCCTTCCACTTAGACAGTATCTTACTCCATGCTTTCTTCATCGGCCCATAAAACGTGACATCCAGAGGTTGGATCAAATGAGTTGTGTTAGAAGGTAAACACACAAATTTTATATCATCATCATGGCAGCATTGAATGACATATGGATTGATGTGTGATGATAGGTTGTCTCCAAAAATGACTTTTGTACCATCTTTCTTTTTAATGACAGGCAAAAAATGAAAATCAAACCAGTCCTGAAATGTTCCAGCATCGAACCACCCATGTTTTGTGCGATTATATCTGCATCCTTTTGGTCCATTTTCACACCATGTTGTCCATAAATGTTCCGCTTTATAGACTACATATGGTGGCAGAAAATCACCAGCTGCATTACCACAAAACATAATGCTAGTTGATATTTTACTAAAATTGCTAATGCGTTCAGGATATTTACAACCTTTTTTGCATAAGACTTTCTTGTTCCCTGGATCATCCGTCAGATTTGTTTCGTCATAGTTCCACAAGTTTGTCGGTGGTACCCCATTAACAACTTCCTTCAAATTATCAATATATTTGCTCAGTACTTCTTGTGTCACTGAAGCTCTTGCTTTTTTAATATTTGCAGCAAACCTTTCAGTTAAAATTGGATGGCGCATTAAAAAACTCCTAGCCCATTCATATCCAGGAATATTGATCTTAAACTGCTTTACTATTCTTCCTTTTTTAGTGAGGTAGGCTGCAACAATATACCTTAATTCATTTAGATTGATAGGAAACCCGAATTCACTTAGCGTGACTACATGACTAACAAAAGATTCCTCTTCATCACGGGTGAAAACAGTCTGACCACCTGGCTTATTACAAAAATCACCTTTGATTTTTGTTTTTAACGTACTGTGAGGTATTTCCATATGTAGCACACGCTATCCTTTGTGGCATACCATTGACCATGACATTAATACAGCTCTATAAAGCTTCCGATGTATAATCCACATACGATCTACTCCCCAACTTTCTTTTATATTGACGCGGCATTCTTGAGATGAGAAAATATAATCCCTGAAATTAAAATAGATTTATTTCAACAGGGATTAAAAGTAGTAATACAAATAAGTACCTATCTGCTGTAAATAAACTTACAAATTTGGAAAGAAAATGTTCATTGGAGTGACTTTGGCCCAGGCCAAAGTCACCCCAACTTGTGAATATATGTAATGTGTTTGGAAAGAATCCTCACAACTGATTTCAACCTTTAATTAAACAATATTTCTTTTCTTAATCTATGTTTACAGCCAACAAAATCATCAAAAATATTGCTTACCTGCTTTAATTGTTATTTTAAGTATGATTTTGAAGTAAAAGTTCCAGACGTCTAATTTTTGTTTGCAAGATAACTACCTAAACAAACAGTACTACCATCTACAGGAGATGAAGAAAACTAAATCTCTTCTTATGCTTTATTGGATAGTGCTGCAATCTATGAGCAGACATAATTATTTTGTTAAATCTTTAAAAATTGGTGAGATATTTAAAACAGAAACATTTTTCCACAATTGGGCCAAAGCCACCCTAATGGGCCAAAGTCACCCCAGTTTATGGTACTCATAGAATGAAATATTTAAAATTCAAAATTCTCTTCATCTTGCTGTAGATTTCATTCTTGAAAATTTTCTTGCTTCTAGAAAAGAATAATTGATGTTAATTAATCCAAAATAACTTAATTTTGAAGGTAGAGAATTTATTTATTTTAAATATTACAAACCTTCAAGGGAACTATAATCCAAATGAACCTAATAATCATGCCCTATTTTAACCCTTGAATCGTAACGGAAATTTTAATGATTTGAATAATTAAACATAATTTTAGTGCATCTTGTAATTAGATTATTTATTATTTTATTAAATTAATGAGTGGCGCCATCTATTAATTAATTATTAAACTAGAATTTTTAATTAAATTTATCTGCAGAAAAAATCCGCCTCGGCCAGGATCGAACCGGGGACCTTTGGACTACCGTTCCAATGTCTTACCGCTAGACCACTGAGGTCAATGAGCGGATTGATTCTCCAGACAGTTATGTTAATTTAGAATGTATTTTTTGATTACCGCATCAGACTTTGCCGATAGATCCATTCCTGACCAGGCTATTTCTAGCCACGGGCCCTCAATTGGCACTTGCCAGGCAACACATAGACCGGCACAGTCATTAAAGCTTAACTTTAAATATTACAAACCTTCAAGGTAACTATAATCCAAATGAACCTAATATCATGCCTTATTTTAATCCTTGAAATCGTAACTGAAATTTTAATGATTTGAATAATTTAAATTTATTGTTAATTTAAATGCATCTCGTAAATTAGATTATTTATTATTTTATTAAATTAATGAGTGGCGCGGTAGTCTAGCAGTAAGACGTTGGAACAGTAGTCCAAAGGTCCCCGGTTCGATCCCGGGCCGAGGCAGATTTTTTCTGCAGATAAATTTAATTAAAAATTCTAGTTTAATAATTAATTAATAGATGGCGCCACTCATTAATTTAATAAAATAAGAAATAATCTAATTACAAGATGGTGCTAAAATTAGTTTAAATTATTCAAATCATTAAAATTTCCATTAAGATTTCAAGGGTTAAAATAAAGCATGATTATTAGGTTCATTTTATTTTTTTTTTAATTTTTAAATATTTTTGTTAAATTGGAGCATTTTATGTTTGAAAATTCCACAAGACTTATTATCTAGAAAATCTAGGTCCAAGCATTCTATAGAAATGATCCTATGCCTATATTATAGGAATCATAATTTTGGCAGTTAAAATTAATTCAGGAATAAGTAATACATATTATAGATCATCAAATATCTTAACATTTTAACTAGATAATGATAACTTTTCAAGCTAAGTTTTATAAATATAACAAATGATATTAGGAATGTCTTTTTACACATACATATTTTATGTTACAGTTTTCAGAAAAAATAGGCTATTTGAGAAAATGTAAGATTGTAGATATTCTATATTCTTTAAATTAGTAAAAGAAAAAACATTGTCTAGTGCTGAAATATTTTGGGTTTTAATAGTTGAGAAAATTGTAATAGTTATGCTGCTGCTGCTGTTTATTTTTTTCAGAAAAGAAAGCAAAGTACGTTTTCATCCATCATCTGTATTATATAGAAGACCTACAACAAGTAAACAAACTGTTGCTGATGTGCATGCTAAAGTAGTTTCTTCACTTCCTTGTGATTGGCTAATATATGAAGAGATGACAAGGACTGGACACATTGCTCAAGCAGAATGCTGTACATTGGTTTCTCCAATTACTGTTGCTTTATTTGCTGGGCCAGCAAGATTACCATTGGATGCACTTCATGAACCAGATCATGGTAACAAATGTAATACTTTTAAAAAAAATTAATTTTTAAATATATAGTAGAATTTTAGGAAATATAACCTAGACAATTTATATTAGAGATTATCATCATTTAACATATTCATTAAACTTTATGCTGTTATTTCTATAAGCCATAAATTATTCATGAAAATACTCATTTCATGAATTCTTTGATATAACAATTTTAATACTATTTTTGGTTTTATGTAAAGAATTTCTATTATAAAAATTACATTTTTGCCAATATTGTTATTTTTTGGACAAATTTATTGCTCAACAAAATTATTGCAACCTAATTTTAAATTATTAATATCTATTTATGTTTATGCATTTCCACAATTCTTTAATTATATCCTGTAGAATTTTTAGTTTCCATATTAGGAATCAAAAGTGATCAGAATTTGGGAAAGCAGGAATTATGTATGAATTTATTCTGCCAGGAAAATCAAGAAATTGCAGGAAATTTTCAACAAATAATAATACAGGTAACCCTCCTATAACACAGTAGATAGGTTCCTGAAAAACAGCATGTTGTGTGAAACTGTGTTATATGAGACCCAGAGCCAATATAAAAAGAGAGATACATTCCAAACCCAATGAAAAATAAATAACTTTCTTTAATTCCCATACAGAAACTTCATTTATATTAAGAATATTGAAACACGAAACATAAAGAAAGAAAAAAAATATATACATAAGACCCTAAAAAAATAATATACATCAAACAAAATGAAAGAAAAAAGTAAACAGCCTATATAACATTCATTTAATAATTATATCTTCTTTATCGCTGTTCATTAAAAATGAGAGTGTTTTTTTCTTTTAAACAATATCAACATCACTTTCTAAACTTTTTCCCACATTTAAAGTTTGTATATCTGCTTACTTTACAAAATCTGTAATCTAACTTGCTACAACCTGCTATAAAACAAATGTTCCTTAGCATATATCCCAAAAAATTTATGAATAAAGTGTTTTTCTTCTCTTTCACATTCCTCTATTGAAGAATAAAAACAGTTTTTATCCAAAAACTGTATGTTTGGAACACAAAATAATCAAATGGTGACAATTAACGCAATCACAAAATTAATTCAATTTCAAATTGAAATCGAAAATAGACTGCATATCATCCTGTCACGGCCAACTAACGAAGTTGCATTTATGCCAAATTTTAACAAAGTATTTACTAATGATTGCATTTTGTGTGTCCCTAGTATGGATTTACAAAAATTAATGAAAATGTTTGTGTTGTAAAAGAGTAAACATAATTTTCTAAATGTGTTAAGTAAAAACATATGCGTGTTTGTAGAAGTACCATGTTATATGAGGGTTTCCGCAATTTTCAAATCATGTTGGAGTGAAACTGTGTTGTAGAAAAACGTGTTATAGGAGAGATACCTGTATACTAATTTCTTTTCATTGTATTTTTAAGTATTATAATTTGGGCAGACAAGACATTATTATTGCACATTTTTTTCAATACTACAAATGTTTTCATTATTTAATACATTTAATAATGTAAATATGATTGATTACTGTAATCCATAAACTTATTTGATGATTGTATCCCATAATCTGATTTGTCTAAATAGTTTATGAATTACAGTAATCAAACATTGGCTATCCAATGTAGATATCCTTCATACAGATAAGCATGAAGGATATTTGCAGTTGAAGTGGTCAAATTATATATATTTTTTGTGAGTTTTATTTAATTATTCAAATAATTAAATAAATGAATTATTTTTAATAAAATTAAAAATAATTTAATTATATAAAACTCAAATAAATGTTAAAGTTTCTGTCAAAATAGTACTTGTTCTTTAGATAATTACACCTTATGATAGATATTTTTAAACTATTATGATTTTATTTAATATTGATAGAAGAATAATCATAAAATTTTAGATTATTTCTATACAAATCTTAAAAAAATTAAAATGTATATTATTTTTTATTAATTAAAAAAAATTAAATAAAAATATTTAATTGAGATTTATTTTAAATGATAAGAGAAAGAGAAAATTTTGATTTATGGTCTTCTGTTCAAAATTATAAGTTAGTACAAAATGTCATATTTTATGAAGTTAATTTTTTCACGTATTAAGAACTAATAAATTATTATTGTATAATACAATATACTCCTGATTAAATGAGATAGTCAGAAAAATGAATTACCTTGGATAATCTACAAAATACTCAAAAAAATCAGAATTATGGATAATATACATTTAATTCCAAGTTAAGACAAGCCTTTATACACTTTTATTAACAAAGAATATACTTTTTGTTAATAAAAGTGTTTTTCCTGCTATGAAGGCTTGTCCTAACTTGGAATTGATTAGGAAGCAGGTTAAACTTTGTTTATATCTAATGAATGTGCATTTAATGTTAAAATATAAATTACTTACATAAAAATGAAATCAACTGAAGCATGAAGGTAGGAGATTAAATAGTAATTTATTTAGAATCCTACCTTCATGTTTCAGTTGATTTCATTATTACTAATAGTAGGATGAATCATTATTTGCTTACATAAATATATCCAAATGTTCTATAATTTACAGGTACTCCTCACTTAACAACCTACCTGTTTAACGACTTCTCAAACTTACATCTGAGCTTACGACTTGATTTTGAATTAAAACATAGTAATCAAATTAAAATATTTCAATTTTTACTTATAAATGCTAAAATTAATTATAATTTGAAAATTTATTTTTAAAATTACCTTCAGTTATAATTCTTTTAATTGTCAATATAGAAACACCAGTAGCTAGTGAAGTTTCTTTAAAA
This sequence comes from Olivierus martensii, assembly GCA_000484575.1. NCBI lineage: Eukaryota > Metazoa > Arthropoda > Arachnida > Scorpiones > Buthidae > Olivierus > Olivierus martensii. The sequence goes on from AYEL01077876.1 coordinate 18,120, forward strand.
ATATCACTTCAAATAGATTTCTACCTTCCAAAATACTTATATACGTTTAAAATAATATTTAGTTTGACTGTGCAATGTTTCTCCCTACATACAAACAACTCTACTATCTGCCATTACTGCTAAATACTAAAGGACGGTGACATCATTCGTTGTATTTATGTAATTTTAAGCGATTAGAGATTTAGTTTAATATTTAATAGCACAACCATAAAATATGAAGTATTAATTTGACAATTTTTTAAAAGATAATAAACATTTTAAATTGTTACTGATGATAAAAGGTAAACTGCTGTTGGATGAACGAAACAGAAACTGGCTATTCTATTGGATGACTTGACCTTTGCAATACATAAGCTCTTTACCATATAAGGCAGGTCATCTTTCTTTGAAAAAGGTATAGGTAGCAAAAAGATGAGGCAAAAATTGGAAACACTATTTTATTGGCCTACACTAAGGAAGGACGTTCAGGATTTTTGCGCACGGTGTGAAAAATGCTGCATCAGGAAGAGAATTAATGCGAGAACTCAACAACCTCTTCAAAAGTTTTCGGAACTAGATGCTTTATTCACACGTATGGGGATAGATATTTTAGGACCGCTTCCTGTAACGAATCAAGGGAATAAATACATTCTCATTATGGTCGATCATTTCTCTAGATATGCTGAATGCGCAGCTTTATCCGACCAAAGGGTTCATAGAATTGCAAAAGCTTTCATAGATAAAATCATTTTACGTCATTCCCCACCACACAGCTCAGACAGAGGGACGAACTTCATGGTGCAATTAATGGAAGAGATATGAAAAGTACTGCAGATTTGATGTCTTTATACTTCTGCATACCATCCTTCGACGATTGGCATTGTTGAGCGTTTCAATAAAACTTTGGTGGACATCATAGCACACTATGTAGATAAAGACCAACAAAATTAGGATGAATGGCTCCCATTTGCATTGTATGCGTACAACACAGCCATCCACTCTTTCTTCTATTCATGAATCCCTTTTTTTCCTTGTTTTTGGTAGAGATCCACATTATATATTTGATAGAATATATAGAAACAACACCTCATAGGCCAAAATATGATTTAGACACTAATTATAAGTCTGAGCTTTTAGCTAGACTGCAGGATGTGTTTGAAACGGTCAAAGCTCATTCGCGGGAAGAAACACAAACGTAAAGAATATCATGATAAGCAATATAAGGGATATTCATTTAATGTGGGGATAGAGTATATTTCTTAAATGAGACGGTGAAACCAGGTTGTTCCAAAAAATTAGCTCCTAGATAGACAAGACCCTTTAGGATCATAAAACAGTTTGGTCCAATGAATTTTGAAATTCAACATATCAAAACACAGAAGAAACAACAGGTACACGCTAATCGCTTAAAGCCAGCTATTCTGAGGAACCTCTTTCCGATGAAACATTACATTCTGACACTAGAGAGCAAAAGCTAAATAAAATTCCTGAGTTAAGGGGAACTGAACAAGAAATTAGTGCAGAGGATGCTAATTATTTACAATACTGGGATGAACTTTGGGTACCAACCCCTGTTCAGGCTGCTGCTGAGCCTGAACCTACACTCGAACCTGAACTGCCTGTTGCTCCCACGCCGAGATACATGCTCAGAAGTAGAAGCCCAGTCCCAGACCTTCCACTCAACAAAGGGCAGATCCCGCAGTGGATGGCTTAGCAGAGCAATTAGATCATTTGGATATCAATACAGTCAACTGTTCGGTTAGAATCGCCTTATAACCCCCTTTTTACGTCTGCTGTTTACTAATCCATTCTTAGACATTTAATTGCCTATTATAAACTAATAATTATTCTCCTATTTCCAAGAGATTTCTACTTGAGCAATCATGGCCATTTTACTATTTGTGATGAGTTTTATTCTAATATCCTTCTCATTTCTGATATAAGAGCCTACAGCATTAAAGAAAGGAGTCACCTTCTCCAAAGAAATTTCCTTATAACTACTAGTCACAGGATCTTAGTTATTGTTATTTCATTCGATTCACTGGAGCAACAGTTATATAACTTAGAGCAGCACATCTGTTATCTGGAACAAATAGTAGGAACTCCGAATCAACACAATGACGAAGCGACCTATTCTTCACAAAGTATCACTCAAAGGGAAGTTAGATACCTAAGACAGAGAGTCCGAGAATTTAAGTGAACTTTAAGTAGCCTAAAGGCCATGACAATGCTCACTTGAACCAAACAAGCTTTAGATTTTATAGGGAAGGCAATGAAAATTTTGTTTGGCGTGTCTACCTCTGATGAATTTGTACTATTGAGCAACAAATTGGCAATGTTAGAAGCAAAACAAAGGCGATTGCTGTATATAGTGGAAGCACAAACCTCTATTCTAAATCACACGTTCGAAGTTGTAAAAGATTTCACCGAACAAATTCAGGATTTACTAGTCAACCCAGGAAAAATAGAGCACACATTAGAAACATATTGAAAGGCATTTTATACAGGTGTGCGCTACGATATGTTGAAAGTGCTTTCACAGACTTTAGATCGCAATTATCAGACATTAGAGAAGTGATAAACACACTAGGACATGGTCAACTTAGTTCATTTTTTGTACCTAGGCAAGTGTTAGAGACTTTAATTGGTATACAAAATAAGTTGCCACAAGAGATTACATTAATCGAAACACCACGGTCAGGCAATTTATTTAAATTCTATAAATGGATAATTGTTACCCTGCAACAATGCCGAATAAATTACGCATCTTTGCAGAGATACCATTGATAACACCTGATGGATATTTCAATCTATATGAAATAATTAAATTTCTGGCATATTTTCCTTGAGCGAACACTTTTGCATTTTATCAACCCAAATATCCATTTTTATTGCTTTATCTAAAGACAGATAATCTTATATATTACTAAAATCACATGGTTTACACAAATGTAAATCCAGAATTATCTCGTTATGCTCTCCAGAAGTTTCCAATCCTAAAACTGCCATATCTAACATGCGAATATGCCTTGTTCTTAGGGCAAGATGCTATAGTTAATCAAATGTGCGAAAAACGAATTTCAGATCAACATTCTCCGATATTTTGTAGAGTAGATAACCAAGGTAATTGGATCTATTCTACTCCAAAACCACTAAGTTTAGTCATAGAATGCCCATATTATCAAAATTTTTCACAGGCAAATTCTAAAATAGTAAAAATAATAAATACAGGTTTCCTAACTTTACCTATGGTGTGTACTGGACATACCTCAGAAATTCTTTTAACTTCTCATTTTTAACATTAATCAACTTTCTCTTTAACAACAGACAAACAATAATCTCTCCAATCTTAGACATCTTAAACATAACAGAGCAAGAAATGTTACACTCTAATCAAAACTTTAGCAGCGGGTTGAAAGAAAATTGCAAATACTTAAACGCTCCTTATCGCTAGATCTAACCAGTAGATCTTTCGAAGATATCCAACAACAGTTAAAGGAACTAAAACGAATGCCTCCATTGACTTACGGTAATGAAGGTGATAATATCTTCACAGGTGCAACTTGTTCTTTCTCCATTGAAGGAGTGATTCTAATTTATTATTTTGTTATCATATACTACTGGATGAAAGGACGTAAAACTTCTTCAAATGATAAATCAGCTCCTATCATTCCAATCACAGTGTCTAATACGGATTCAACTCATCTGACAATAGAAGTGTCTCAAGAGATTCCATTACAAGAGTTAAAAGCATCAAAAGATCAAAGATCAACGACTAAAGATGCACCTACATCATCAAATAAATCCAAACCTCCAGTGAATTCCAGGCTCAATCATGTAGTTAACTTAAAAGGAAATAGATTGTGTCAATCAAAATTTTGAGTGAAATTTAATAATGTGACTTTAATTAAGACAGTCGAATCAAGAACTTATCTAAAACAATTTTGTGACTTTATTGTGTGAATTCAAACATCGATGGGAAACTGAAAATTTTTCTGTTTATCAAGATTTCCATCAGGACTAGCAGTCTCTTCTCTTGATCATCTAAACATGAACTTTAATATGAACTGGTATGCTCAAAAGTGAACTTAACATCATCTATAAATTAGATGTTGGAGAAAAGATGTTCATCAAGAGATAAACATTTTTCTTTTCCGTAGGGGAAAGTGGTGTGAGATCCGCAAAATTTCACTTATATTTTAATATTCTGCTTATAATTATCATTTATATTTTACTTTACTGAATACTTGTATCACATATATTTTATATTGATTATGTTACTTGATTATATTATTATAGCAATTGTATAATTAGTTATGTTAACCGATTTATATTATTATTTTGTCAATTGTATTATTATATCATTTAACTTTATATAATTTTATCATCTTTTGGATAATTTTTATTAACATATTGAAATCAATGAAACGAAAGCTAATTTCCTTTAATCCCCCCATTTGGCATTACTTTAAAATAAACAAACGGGCTGATAATTGCCTGGACAAGGAAGAAGGACGATTTAAGGTCGAATGGAGAACACAGAACTTTCTATCAATATATTAACAATGACAACATCAAGATGATGTCAATAACTGAATCATATTCTCCCCGAAAAAAGAATAAAAAGAGAGGGGAAGAAAAGACATGTAGGCGAATGACATAGTCTCAATAGAACACAACTTAGAGCAGAGAGAGAGAGAGAGAGAGAAGTTGTCCTCTCTGAAGGAACCAGTTCCAATTCGTCTGACTCACCCAGGTATGTAGACCCAGACGAGCGACATGTCAACCCGTTTGCTACTGTTAGGTCCGATAGACGTAGTCAGGCTTGCTCATGTATAACATAGTTCGTTTCTTTGATTTTTTTCTCTCCTTATATTTGTAATCAATTTATTGTTTAATCTCTTTCTAATAAATATGCCTATATAGAATTGCCTGTGTACTGTGTGCTCTTTCTTCCTTCAACCCAGACCCCGTGTGCCACATAACTACGCAACCTTATCCTAAATTAATCTAAATTAATCGGCCGCCACATTGCTGATTCCCACACATGAAGAAAATGATCCCTTTCTGAAGCGAATCGTAACTGGTGCTGAAAAATGGATTGTTTACAACAATGTTGAATGCAAGTGATCATGGAGCAGAAGAGATGAGCCGGTTCAAAGCACTTCAAAAGCCGATATTCATCAAAAAAAGTGATGCTCTTTGTTTGGTCGGATTTCAAGGAAATTGTTTTGATTTGAGCTTCTACAAGACAATTCCACAATTAATTTGGAAGTGTACTGCCACCAATTGAAGAAATTGAGTAATTCTATCAAACAGAAGAGGCCAGACTTGATTAACAGAAAAGGTGTAGTGTTTCACCATGATACTGCCAGACTTTCATACAAGTTTGATGATTTGCCAGAAGCTATTGGATGGGATGTGCTATCACACTACCATATTTGCCAGATCTGGTACCCTCTGATTATTACTTGTTCCAATCTTTACAGAACTCTTTAGACAGCAAAAAATTTAGTTCAAGTGAGGATGTCAAAAATCACTTGGTTCAGTTTTTTGCAAGCAAAGAACCGAAATTCTATGAGCATGGAATCATGCTATTATCAGAATGATGGCAAAATGTATTGAACCAAAATGGTCAATATATATAATTAAATAAAATGTTTATATACTATAAAAAAATTGTCATTCATTTTCATGGAAAAACTAAATTATTTTCCAAACAATCCTATATTTCAAATGCATTTATTTTATATAGATGTATACTATTTTTTACAATAAAGGAACAAATTACAAATATATTATTTTTCTAAATTAAATAAAGTATTTGCTCTATATTAACTATTGACTTTCATGGCATGGAACTACATTGAAGGCACCAAAGAGTTGCATGTGGTTCATGAGCTGCAATTTGGCCATTGTGATACATCTTGATACATTTATTATCATATATATATTATTAGTCAAACATGGTTGGCTGATGTCCCTTTTTTGGATGAACCACTGTATCGATTTTTATAACTAAGGTATCCTATTTCAGATGAAGTTAAAATTTAATAATTGCTATAATAGATTTAAATTTTTTTTTTCAGATTTTTATTACATCGCAGTGAAGAATCCATGGAGCAGTTGCCTCTTAGCATCCAGAAGATGCGAAGGGAGAAGTCGAGATAAATTTTAAATTATTACACATAGAAAGTAAGATGTAATAATTCCGTAGCCTTAAACAATTTTTTTTTCGTCCACCGGAATGCAAGATAAATTTAATTAATCATATAAATCTAATATTTTTTTATGATAATTATAAAGAAAATTTTATACAATGGAAATAGCATCTTTCACTTATCTAGCTGTGATAAGAGAGATTATTTAACTTATCTTTTAAAAATTGCATTAAAAAGCAATTAATCGTAATTTAATCGATTATGAAATGTCTTCACCTTATGTGGTTTAAAATGCGAAGCGTTTTTTTTTTTTATTATAAAATTTTAATATTTAATCTTTCGAATTTTTTCTGACGTGAATATTTGTTTGATTTCATTTATCACATTTTCAGATTTTAAAATCGATTCCAAACACCGGAATGTATCGCTATTATTCGAACGATTCAAACAAATTTATACGAGATTTTAATATAAAATTTTAACTTTCACTACAATTTATTAAAATTAAATCAATTTTACACGCCGTTCAAATATGATCGAAACTTCAGAATTCAAGACGAAGTAGCCATCAAATACATTTATTAACATCTCATCTTCGTTCGATATAGATTAGAAACTTCTTAGTTACGAAGTTAACGTTTCGATAGAAGATTAAAGATCCTATAGCCAGAAGTTAATCCCAAAATAGGATTTTACTCGATGAACTTAACGCAGATTACCTTTTTTTTTATTTTTTTTTTTAATAACATTAAACTGTTATGACGACCAGAATTTTTATAATAAATTAATTATGAATTATTTTTCTAACCATAGATTATTTACCGAATGCTATTGATCTAATAATTTAACAAGATAATCCTATACAAATGCAAATAACAATTTAATTGATTTTCTATAAATTTTATGATTGTAACAGTAACGATGCAAGTTGCAACAGAGATCAATTCTTTTGATTTTGATGATAATTTCCTTCTCAACTTGTAATAAATTTTTTAATTATCGTTTGAGCTTTTTAATTTCTATTTCTAAAGTCCATAAAAAAATATTCCGAAACATTAAGCAGGTTTCATATTTATGCATCTATATAATTAAAAGAAAATAATGTTCCTGAAATTAAACAAACTACACATTAATTAAAAAAAAAATTATTAAATATTCATGTTTAAAATTATTATTAAGTTTAAAATCCGTACAACGCCGAAACTTTGGCTAGTAAATAATATTTTAATAACATATAACTTTGGAAATATTAAATTAATTATGATTTTTTGTAATCATTTATTTAAAAAATAATAATAATAATTTTATGCCTTTTGTCTACTGTCTGTTCAAAAAATATTTTAAGAAAATATTGCAGAACATTCCAATTTTAGAAATTGCTTTTTATTAACCGATTATACACCTCTATTGATCTTTTGAAAAAAAAAAAAAAAAATTCTTTTATTTTCGCGTTACAAGCTGGCAGCCATTGAAATAAGATTAAGTGGTTTCATAATTTAAAAAATTCGATACTTTTAAAACTATTTGCTGGACATAAACGTTATTATAGCAATTCAAAAGGTTTTACTGTAATAAATGATTATACTCTCTGGTAAAAAGTTTTACTTATAGTTTCATTACTAAAACCTGCGAGAAGTTTGGTAATTTGACTAATAGTTTCAGTTAGACTCAAACTATCAAAAGACGATAATCGTGCTTCATTCACTTATAAACTGATATTATAAAAATTTTTAATGGATATTCGTACATATTTTTTGACCAAAAAATACTTTTCGTGTCCTGATTTTATTACAGTAAGACTCCGTTTAATGCGGGAGATATGTTCCAAGAAACCGAACACTAAATGAAACAGCGTTAAACGAGGTCATCTTAACACGTTAAATAATGGGAAAAGATGAAACAGGATAGTGAATAAAAAATATACGTACCATTTTTATTTTATTTTATTTTGCTCGTTTGACAATTTTTGTTTTTTCATTAAGAAGTCCTCTAATGTCGTTTGCCTTATCTTTTTTCAATCAGCAAGCGATTATCGATAACGAGGTATCGCATCCATGATAGCTCGTCTTGTCTTTGAACTTCTATCAGAATTTGGATCGTTTTGTATAAACTAATCCATAATTTCGTAATAGTGGATAAACTTGTTTTAAGAAAAATCCGTTGCAAATTTCACAGCAGAAATTCGAACGTACCTCACTGCATTGATATCAAACGCACTGCGAGAATGCATAGGAGTATCAAAGCAACAAATTAGTACGATTTCGGATTTATGTTAATATAATAATTTGAAAAACCGCGTTATGTCGAAATAGCGTTAAGTGGGTCTTACTGTATTACTTATTTTTCGTGTTGTTTAATGATCCTTAAACTTGTGTTTTTGGGCTTCGAAACTTGTGTTCTTGGCCATCTATCTTGTCTATAATATTTAATTGTTTTCTCTGGTTTTATTTTTCCTTTTCCAAAATTAAAGATTCGTTTGCATCATTTTCATTTATTAATCGGAAAATTATTATAAAAACAATTGATAAAATGTGAATAAATTAAACTTCTTGTGAAAAATGAATAAACTCCTAAAGTAAATTATATGCTCTCCATCTATTCTAATTCTATATTACATCCGTTGTTAATCTATAACATACTCTTACATAACTCTTGGAATATAATAATGTAGTAATATACTATACGAACAGTTGAGAGATAAAACGAATAGCAACTTAAATTAATGGCATAATCTATGTAATAAAATAAAATTTAAATTTTTTTTCCAATATTATTGCGCTAGTAGATGTGCATGTATATATTATTTCTATTGGTATTGAATCAGTGAATAAAATTGTGGTATAATAGATTCAAATGTGAATTTTTTAAAATTTTTCTTTACGGATTTCCTCTATTTTGTGTATCAAAGTAATACTTACTTTCGATTTTCGATTTTGAAAAGGTACCGATGTATAGTCTATTTCTCAAAAGAACTTATACCATCTTATGAAAAAGTTATTATTATGAATTTTATATTCTAGTCACTTGTAGTAAAAGTATAAGTTTCCTATTTTTATTACATCGCAATTTAAATTTTTGCTTCAGGTTGTAAAATAAAATAGTTTTGGAGATTATTATCCGATACTACCGAAATATAAAATTCATTTATTTTCTTTTTTTTCCTTAAAAATTATTGTGTATCAATAAATAACAAGTAACGTGTAAATAAAGCTTTAGCGTTATATCCATTTTTTTTACAAAAAAAAATGAGAACTTTCAGAGAAGTATACAGTAAGAACCCGTATAACGCGGGGGATACGTTCCAAGGGAAAAAGCGTTAAATGAAACAGCGTTAAAGAGGTCATTTTAACACGTAAATAATGAGGATAGGTGAAGCAGGACAGTGAATAAAAATATATCAATAGTCTCAATACGAGACAGTGCATTGGCTATGTCGTTATCCTGGCCAGATACAAACCTGATGTCAGTAGTAAACTGTGAGATATAATTGAGTTGTCTCGATTGGCATGATGAAGCTTTCTCTAGGTTTTGTTGGAAGGCACATATGAGAGGCTTATGGTCCATATAGATGGTGAAGTGACAGCCTTCAAGATGATGTTTGAAATGCTTGATGGAACTGTAGATGGCCAAGAGTTCATGATCGTATGCACTGTATTTTCGTTGAGACTTGGTGAGGGTTTGAGAAAAGAAGCTGAACGGTTGGTTTACTCCGTTCACAATTTGTTGTAAAACTGCTCCCAGATGACATCAGATGCATCCGTTATTAATGCCAGAGGTGCATTTTGAACAGGATAAGTCAGGATAATCGCATTACTCAGTGCTTCTTATAGGTTGATGAAAGAATTCCTGATGGTTTATGACCAAGCGAGTGGTTTGATGCTGTTCTTTTTGTGGCTAATGAGAAGGTCTATTAATGGTTTTTGTAATTTGGTGTATCCAGGTATGAATCGGTGGTAAAAGTTTACCATACCCAGGAAGCAACATAAACTTGTGGCAGAATTAGGCTCTGGGAAATTTTTGATTGCATCAACTTTAGATGAGAGGGGTTTGATGCCGTCTGAGTTGATTTGATATCCCAAGAACTGGATATTTTTTATACCAAAAATGCATTTCGAAATGTTGATGCACAATCCTTAATCGTTGAGTCTCTTAAACAATGAGTGAAGGTGCTGTCAGTGTGTCTCTTTGTCAGATGATGCAACAAGTATATCGTCCATGTAGTAAAATACAAAGCCCAGTCCCAGTAGTACCATGTTCATAAATCTTTGGAAGGTTTGTGCAGTGTTTCGTAGACCAAACATTATGTAAGGGAACTCATATAGACCAATGGGTGTAATTATTGCTGTCTTGGGAATGTCCGGTTCATGGATTGGTATCTGTTGGTATGCTCGAATTAGGTCTATGGATGAAAAAATGTGAGTACCATGAAGAATGTGGCTGCAATCAGTAAGAAATGGTAAGGGATAACAATCGGGCACTGTGATTTTATTTAGTGCTCGGTAGTCACCGCAGAGTCTCCAGTCACTGGATTTCTTTAATGTGAGATGTAGAGGGCTTGCCCAACTATTCTTGGAGGGTCTGCATAAGCTATTTTGGAGCATGTACTCAAATTCTTTCCTTGCTGCTTTTAATTTCTCTGCAGAAAGTCTCCTGCCCTTGGAAGATACTAGTGGACCTTTGGTTTCTATATAGTGGGCGATATTGTGGTTTTGTAATTTGGTGTTTGCTAATTTTGGTCTCAACAAGTCAGGAAATTTTTGGACAATTTCTAAGTATGAATTTTGTTGTACTATACATTTGGCATATAGGCAAAAAGTGCCATTGGTGGAAAGTGAAGTTGATTCATCTATAAGGCAATGCCATTTACTCTCAACCAATAAGTTAAAGTATGACAAAAAAGTCTATGCCAATTATTGGCCTACCAACATTGGCTATGGTAAACAGCCAGTTGAAGGTTCTTCTTAAGCCAAGGTCAAGTCATATTAGTTTCTGTCTATACGTTTTTATCTTTGTACCATTGGCTGTGTAAAGTTCATATTTTTTTACCTGTCTTTTTTCATGTGTTGTAAGTGGAACAATAGAGATTTCTACCCCAGTATCTATGAGGAAGGTGGCAGCTGATTCCTTATTGCTGATAAATAGGTGACTCAGCTCTACCCCTTGACTCCCCAGTCACTGGAAGGAGTCGGGGAATTAGTTTTCCAAATCCTTCACGGGTTGATTTTTAAGAGGCATACTGCATGGTAGTAAACATTTCCTGGCATCATCTTCAAATTACGAATGATAATAGCATAACCCCGTGGTGGGGCAAGATTGACAATTGGGTGATCTGCTTGCTCTTAGATCTTGGTCTAAAATATTGTTGATTAGAGGGACGTGTTTGTTTAGTTAATTCTGATAATTGGATAGAAATTTCAGATATTTGCTTTTGGAGGGCTTCTAGAATGTCCTGAGGTAACAGTTTGCCAATATTGGTTTTATATATGAAGTTATGGGTTTTAACTCCCAGATTTTGTCTGCCATCATTGCTAGCTTCATGAGATCATCACTGCTAACAGAAAGAATGCTGTGCATGTCCATGGGCAGACATTGAAGCCATAATGTCTTCAAAAAATCATCACTGACCTTATTGTCAGACAGGTGTTCATTTTGCACAGGAGTTGTGATGGCTTGCAGTCTCTGAGTTTGATTTCCATTAGTAACCTTTGTGTATGCTGTGTTTTGGAATCTGAAAATGGGAGATTAGTCTTTTTTTAATAGTACAGTACCTGTCAGAGTGTGGGGGCTTGGTGACAATGTCGGCAACCTGTGATAGTATTTTTGTCTCTATTGAACTGACGACAATGTCGTACTTCATTTGGTCTGTGATGACACCATGGTTCCGGAATTGGACCTTGAGTTGGACGAACCAAATGTGAGGGTCGGGATTCCAAAACAGCAGAGGCTTTACACTGACATGTGCAATGGCGATTTCTGGCTTTGGTTCATTGGAGGTAGCCTGTGTTCTTTCTTCCAACCTAAACTGATTGTCTATATTCACGTCTGATTCACCACTGTCTTGATATTGTTATATAAAAGACGAACTATCTATTTACACTTTTATTTTTTATTCATGATCATATAATGAAACTGCAGTAGATTCTAAATTTAATTATTAATTAAGAAGATGAATTTTTATAAATATTTGTTAATATAATAATATATATTAAGCAGCCTTTATTCAAAATCTTCAGAAAAAATCTTTCTGATTTGAGAAAAATTTTGATGTTTGGATAATATTACATTAAATTAGTATACCTTCTTGCATTAGTGTACTAGTACTTTGCACACAAATGCAAGAAGATGCAATTTTATAATAAATGGAAAATAAAATAAATTTTACAGTATATTTGCAAAAATATACATCATCAAAAATTTTATATGTAAATAAAAAAAACTGAGAGCAATTAAAAAAACATTAGTTTGTATCTATTATAACACTTATTTTTTAATGAATAATTAGTTAACAAAGGAAAGTAGTGATAACATTGCTTAACATATAACTTTTATTTGGATAATTTATATAATTGTATATATCCTGATAGCACCTCTGATAATGTTTGCTTCTTTATAGTCATGGTACAATATCATGTAGGAATGTTTCAAAAGTAATGTTGGATGAACTGATATTTAAGTAATGTATCTCTAAAAGTTATTATTCATCAAGCTATATCATAAATATATAATTAATAAAATATATAACAACATTGTAAATAAATATACTAGTTTATTTCAGTAGAATTAAACAATTTTTTTGGAAATAAATTGTTTAATTCTACTGATTAGGTTGGTGTATTTTATCTATCTATCTATCTCTGATCTTTTGATGTATGCTCAATAGTGATTTGAATTTGTCAACTGCATATTTATGAAATTCTCATAATTTGAAATTGCATAAATCAAATGATTGTAAAACAAATAAGTATTTATAATTTATTTACTTAAGAAAATTGGAATAATTTTACTAAGAAATTTAATTTCATTTAACCAATATATCTGTATTAATGAAAAATAATCAAATAATTTTTCGAATATTTTATGATAGAAATTAAATGAAAATTATAAATTAAATAAATGTTGTTGAACTTCTCACTCATGAGACGTTAAACAACATTTATTTTTAATAAGAATAAAATTTGTAGTATGTTTTCTGCTGTGCAAAACCAAAATTGTGCAATTTGATTGCCATAAAAATCAAGGATTAGATGTCTCAAAGACAAACACTCTCTTGACTTACATAGATGGATTATTCTGCACATCCTATATAAATCAAAACCTACGTATGTCAGATCATTCCTCTACATCAAGGGTGTCAAACTCAAAGGCTAACATGGGCCAAAATAAAAAGGATATATAAAAGATTATGGAACATAATATATTTACAAGGTTGAACGGTCAGTTGAATAATTTGATCAACAAGGTTGGTAAGGTCGTGTGCATGTTGTCCAAAAGCTGATTGGAGAGTGAGAGTGACTAAGCAAGGGGTCAAAGTTCTTCGTTTGGGGTCGAGAGTACAGAACTGTTCTTACTCCAAGTGTTGCCATTACACAGTAAATTCAATAAATTAATATTATTTTTATTTAGTTTACTGATGGAGTTATATATTAAAATAAAATTTTGTTGATAATTTATTTGAATAATTTTTTTGGCAACAGATAAAGATTTACACTTTGAAGTATAGATCTACTATATATATATATATCCTATTAAAGGTTTTGCCCCTATGGCCACCAACCCATAAGGACTATACTCTCTCAGTTCTCTGGTCTGTAGAAAGGATAGTTTGCCTAAACTCCAAATTAACTGGGTTCAGAAATACCTTTCTGTACATGAAACATTTTTAAATAAAGTTTTTATTCTCACATATTAATAATACTTGAAAATAATTGTCTAAAATTAAAAATTAAGAAAAATGCTGCTTAAATAGAAATCACAAACCATCCTTAGTGAAAGATGCTGAAGTTAGCTTGACTGACAAATATGGTGTAAACCAAGGGTGTCAAACTCAAAGGCTAACATGGGCCAAAATAAAAAGGTTTGAGTTTAGGTGGGCCGCAAAAAAAACTTCAATATTCATAGAAACATAAATTTATTTCGAAAAGTACAGAAATAAAAAAGGACAAGGACAATTTAATGTTTTCTTCCTGACACTTCGCATCTCTTCTCTGCTATTATCTTTCCTACTTCGGGAGAAATATTGCTCGCAGTGATTACTTTCAAAATTGATTCAAGGTGAGCGTCGTTAATTCTTGATCTGATAGGAAACTTATGAAAGGAAATAAGTGTAAATAACTGCTTGCACCGATAAGTACTTCCAAACATGGAAATGATTTCACATGCAAATTTTCGTGTATTTTCAAGCCTGACTGGTAAATATCTATAAAATTCAGGCATGCCAACTTCTATGAATTTTGCCTTCAAATTTGAATCACATTGAATCTCAATCACTGCTATTTGCATATGATTAGGTACTGATTCTATATTTATTGAGAAAATCGAAGAAAAGAATTTTTTTTAGAGAGCATGAATATAAATTTCAGAGAAACGGTTTGTTTACATCAGGGTTTTTCTTAACTGGGACAGATTATAGGTAGTCAGTAGGTTGCTAAAATATAAGCTGCTAATATTAATGGGGAGGATGAATGGTATGCCTGCGTGTAGTTTCACTACATACGTGCAAACATTGAACAAAATATGGTCATTATTATTATTGTGTACGTTTTGTTGGCTGGGCCGCAAATATAGTCATTGTGGGCCGCGAGTTTGACACCCTTGGTGTAAACTGTGAAAGATCATTAATTTTAATTCCTCAAAGTGTTAAGTTTTTATTTGAAATAGTATTTTATTATTACTTAAGTATTTAAAATCAAAGAGATAAATAACTTAAAGTTAATAATAAAAATAAACCTAATGAAAAATGTATTTTTAAAATAATCGAACTTCTAAATGATATTGCACTATCTATTAACAAAAATATCATTTTTTTTTATTTTCAGTTTTTTGAGGCTGTTAAAATAAAAAATTTTGGGCTTTTATATCTTTGGATATGCTATCCAAATTTATTTACCTAAATGTTGTGCCAAATTCAAAATTTATACATCCATCAGTTATGGCTAAGAATTTCCATTACTCATTTACTCATCTCATTTTTTCATGCTTTCAAGCATATATATACATTAGACAAATCAATCTCTAATAAATAAAATGTTTTTCAATTACAGTAGGTGCCCTCTTAACCGGCCGTTGGTTTAACTGGCCATTCAGCTAACAAAATGACTCATACAGCAGTCACTGCCTGTCACAATGTGTTTGTCTCTGTCCTCTAGGTATTTATTAATTGCTCTATTTATTTGAGCAGTGGACATTGTTATTGCTTTGTGTGTTTGTCTCCGTCCTCTAGGTATTTATTAATTGCTCTATTTATTTGAGCAGTGGACATTGTTATTGCTTTGTGTAAGCAACAATGTACATGGTTATTTCTACTCAGTTATTGTAATTCAGTTTGTGAAAAAATTTTCGTTGGAAATAATAGCGAGTTTGCTTAAATTAAAATATAGTGATTCAGTGTGTATTAGTGTTCTGTGATTTTTTTCCTGCTTATCTTGTGATGTATATATGTATTGTATTCCATATAGTATACTGTATATGTAATTCGGTTTAACTGGCCATTTCATTATCCATCCAAGGGTTCAGTTCCATGGTGGCCAGTTAAGAGGGCGTCTACTGTAATTAAGAAAGTTGATATATAGAAACTCTCCAACTTATCTAGGTGGTTGTTTCATGAAACCCTATGTAAGTCAAAACATTTATGTTGAAGTCTATCTTATACAGTATTACTTTGTCACAAAGACATAATAAAAATAGTTTCTGGTATATTAAAGAATTAATACACAAGTGAGCTAGGTGGCCACATGGTAAATAATTGAAGGATCCAGGTTCAATTCCAAGTCACACATCTCCAATTTTTCAGCAGGGTGTCTACATCCAGTTTGCTAACAAAAATTAACTTAAGTTCAAAATACTACTGCTGAAATGCATCATTACCATTTTAAATTTATATGTGGATGCATCCAAGTTTTTATTCTGATTACTATAGCGAATGTTCTTTAGAACAAAGAATAGTATTCTATGTAAGTTTTGGAATTCTCTCTGTAACTGAAGTGGACTAATAAAGCTGAAAGCATTTTTGCAGTATTTATAGTGTAATTACTCTTTTTTATTTAAGATTTAATTTTTCCTGCTGTTGAGCTGTGTTTAATTTCCTAGTTAACTTAATAAGCATGTAAACACACATCCATATGATAAATTATGAAATTAGGGAAAAAAATGCATGAAAATTAGAAATTTTGATGATTGGCTATCCAAGTCCCACATCTCCAGTTAATGATGATAAAATAAAAAGCTTTAGTGATTATCATCATCAAGAAATAAAAATTTTTAACTACAAACAGTTTAGATAATTTTATTTATATAAAAAATATAAAAATTAACATAAATATTATTTTACATGGAAGATTATCTATCAAAAATTCTTAT
Source organism: Olivierus martensii (assembly GCA_000484575.1). Lineage (NCBI taxonomy): Eukaryota > Metazoa > Arthropoda > Arachnida > Scorpiones > Buthidae > Olivierus > Olivierus martensii. Next base: position 34,835 of record AYEL01077876.1, read on the forward strand.
ACAGGTGATCTATAAGTCAATGGTACAAATAAACAGCCATATTATACAGTCAAAAATAACCATAAAATGTTTTATGAATATAGATCTGGAAGAGCTGTATTACTGAATTATAACACAAAAATCGTTTATGCAGGAATTGATGCAGAAGACAATTTTTAGATGTAGGCAATGTTTTCCCGTGACATATTGTACTTGTTTCTTTAATATTTAATGTGGTATAATATGTCTTTGAAAAAAAACGTAGCCTACATCTAAAAATTGCTTTCCTTGTCAATTATTCCTACAGAAACTTTTTGCATGACAACTTGGTAATAAAGCTTTTCAGGATCTATGTTCATCATATATTTTATGGTTATTTTTGACCATATAATATATCTGTTCCTTTGTGCAGTTGACTTATAGCATGAAGATTTAACCCTGACATGTCTTATTATTAATTTTATTCTTCTTCCATACTTTTTATTATTATTGTTTATTATTTATTATTACTTGAAGTATTATGTTTAATTTAAGGATTAACTTGCATTTCATGTCCTTGGTCTCAGAAGCTTGAAATTATGAGTTACGGAATGGAAATTCCATCTTCCTGACAAACTCACTTGTCATGTGACATCATCCATTTTAAATTACTATAAGTGATCCAATATTCAAGAGTTAAAGAATGATCTCTTATTAATGATTTATAATCGGTAAATAATTATTGTCAAATTGTAAAGAAAATAACATGAATTGTTTTGTTTTGCCTGTAGACTAGAAACTGAAGTTGTTGCATGGCTATATATAAATGAGCTGATGCATGGGACTTAAAGTCATTTTTTTTATAATAGTGACTTTTAAAGTCACTGTATTGTTTGAATGGTAAAGGATTAGCAGTACAGACATCAATCAAGCTGTTGGAGTTCTAGTAAAGAACTGTTTTATTTTTTTAGTTTTCCCTGAGGTGTCCTCTATTACATTTGTACATACATTGCTATGACAAGTATACTATATAATGCAATATAATACATCTTCCCTTTTAAGTTTACAAATTTAACCTGTTAGGTGGTTTAACAATTCTTCCGGAACATGTACGTGTTTCTCCCGTTTCTGATTGTGTAGCTTCTCCTTTAGTCTCGACAGTTTTATCCAAAATTCTGGAAGGGATTTAGTTTTATTCCATTTGCTGAAAAGTATCCATTTTAACTTGCTTTTGTTGCCCTAGTTGATTCATCTCCTCATCCGAAAAGCATATTGTCTCATTATTTTTATTTAGAGGAATGAGATGAAAACAATTTCTTTGCATTGTTCTTTTCTCTGTCTCAGCTTCTTATGAACGTGGAAATTTGCCTTTTTTTTGAACAGTTCCTGTTCTTTTCAAATCTGTGATCCACACGTCATCCCTGATCGCTAATTCAGGAAGCTCTCGGACTCCGTGGCATTTGTCGTAATTAGCTTTTTGAAGTTGATGTCTTATCTGCTCACGTTCGAATAAAATTGTTTTATTCGGAATATTCAGATTTAATTTTGTTGTTGAAATGGGTAATGATGTTCAGATTCTTCTTCCCATTAATAATTCAGCAGGAAAAAATCCGTTCAACAAAGGTGTAGTGCGATAACTCTGCAGCGCTCTGTATGCATCATCACTTTTCTTGATATTTCTTTTTATTATTTTTACCACAGCTTCTATTAGACCATTATTCTGTGGAAACTTTGGACTCGATGTTACATGTTCGAATTCCCATTCTTTTGAAAATTTGGTAAATTCCGATGTTAATAATGGTCTGAAGTGCATTATGTTTTGTCGCTATGAACAATTTCAGGCATTTCGAATCTTGCAAACATAGATTTTAGGCATGTAATGGTGTTATTTCTGGGAATCTCGAATAATAATCAGTGGCCAATAAATACCACTTCTTCTCTAAATAAATTAAGTCCACTGCAATCTCTTGCCAAGGTCGATCTGGAAATTCAGATGGAATTAACGGTTCATGTCGGTTGTGCATTTCCTTAATACATCGTACACATCTTTTAATAAGCATTTCGATGTCATTAGATATACCAGGCCACCACACTGATTCTCGAGCTCTGGCACCACACTTTGTGATTCCCAGATGTCCTTCATGTAGTTTATCTAGTATTTCTTTATGCAGTTTTAAAGGAATTATGATTCTAGAAGCCATCATCAATAACTCTTCTACTGCTATGCTAGAGTGATACTACCAATAATCTAATATATTAGGTGGAAGAGTTTTCCTCTCTGGCCATCTGTTTTTGCTAAATTCGATTAACTGTTGACAAGTTTTATCACTTTGTTGTAAAATAATTATCTGGCTGAATCTTTTATCTGAACTTGGTAAATTCTGTATGATAGTTTGTACATATGCAGAGACTTGTTGATCTAAGTCCTCTTCCTTGGATCCTTTAAGCGGTCTTCTCGATAATTTATTGACAGCTCTGAGTTCTTTTCCAGGAATATGTTTTATTTCGTTTGTATATCGCATCAATCAAAGTTGCATTATTTGTAGTTTTGAAATAATTTCGTCTAATGGCTTAATAGAAAAGATAGGAACAAGAGGTCTATGATCTGTTTTTAATTTAATTTTTAAGCCTGTTATAAAATCTTTAAATTGGTCACACGCTCATACTAAGGCATAGCCCTCTCTTTCAATCTGGGCTCAATTTCAATGTTTTTGATGCGTAAGCAATCGGGCGGTACTTTCCGGTTATCTTGTTTTTGTTTAAGTACAGCTCCTATCCTGTAAGAAGATGCATCAGCTGTTATAACTGTTTCTCATGTGGGTTCAAACCAGGCCAAGGCCGGCTATTTTGTTAGTTCGTCTTTTATTGCTTTGAAAGCTTTCTCCTGATGTTCTGCCCACTTGAACTCATTTTTAGGGCTTAATAGTTCATTTAATGAATGAGATTTCATTGACAGATTACGAATAAATCTATAGTAGTTTACAGTTCCAAGTAAGCTTTTCAATTCGGACACATTCTCTGGCAGTTCCATTTGTTTAATTGCCTCTATTCTATCATTATCAATGCGAATTCCATTTTGATTTATCATTGGCCTAGGAATTTCACTTCTCTAACTCCAAATACACATTTATTTGGATTTAGCATTATCCCTGCTTTTTGCAAGCTCGATAATATTTATGCAAACGTTTGTCATGTTCAACTATAGTTCTCCAAATACCAATATATTGTCAATATTGCATTGTACCCTATCGAGTCCTTCCAGAATATGAGATAATTTTTTTCTGAAAATACTCTGGTGCTGCTGAAATGCCAAATTGAAGTCTTTTATACTTAAATCTTCCGAATGGAGTAATGAAAGTTGTTAGCAGTTGCAATTCTTTATCTAATTCGCACTGCCAAAATCCGTGAACAGCATCCATTTTCGTGAAAAATTTTGCTTTGCCTGATCGCCCAAGAATATTTTCAGTGTTGGGCATTGGATGAATTTCACGCTGAATATATTTGTTTAATTTGACATAATCAATGCACATTCTAGTTGTTACCATCCGGCTTTGGGATGAGAACTAGTCCAGAGCACCAATCTGTTAGGTCTTCAACTGCCTCGATGATGCCCATTAGGACCATATTATCAAGATTCTGTTTGATTTCCTTTAATTTAAAAATGGATATTTGGTGTTGTCAATGAATAAGGAACTGCATCTTTACATATCAAATCTTGTAAGGTATTCCTAAATGTCCTAAATCCTTAAATAATTTGGGATAATTTTTCACTGGATTGAAGGACATTTGTTCTTCCACTGCATTAATATCAACTTGTTTTAATATATGTAGCACTTCGCATGTGTTACCATTCAATAATGGTTTAGCGAGTCCTCTTACAACATAAATGTCGATCATGACTGATCTTCCATAGTATTTTATTACATTCCAAAAGTATCTGATCACATGCATTTGTCCTTTATCAGCATTATATAATTTCTGTTCTGGCTTACGGAGTTGAATATTCGAAAAATAATTGTTATAAATCTGTTCTGAGATGACTGTAATGTCACATCCTGAATCTGCTCTGAATAAAATTCTTGTGTTTCGTATCTCTACCGAAACAGTCCACTTCCCTATACTAGGTGTGGTCTTTCTGACTAATGCCTTTGAAGCTGAATTGATACTATCAATAAATGTATCAAACTCCATTATATTATTATAAACTGCCAGATTTTGTTTAATATTTTTACATACTTTTGTGTAATGTCCATTTTGTTTGCATTTATTACAGGTTGCTTTGGCTGCTGGACTTGACCGCTCTGTAGTTGGGGAGACTGCTTCTTTAGTAATTCACTCTGCTTTACTATTGTAATTGCTTTTTCTAGTGTTAAATCACTTAACAACTGTATCCGTTTTAAGAGTTTTTGATCTTTTATCCCAGTTACAATTCTATCACGCATTAATTCTTCTTTCAATGCCCTGTAATCACAATATTCGGCTAGTGAATATAGTGATGTAATAAATTCATTGGCTGTTTCGCTTTTGCCTTGGATGCATTTATTAAACATCGTGAATCCAGGGTATCCGTGGGTTAAAATCTTAACCCATGGAACCCTGGAGCCAAATTCGACAACTTGGTCTGCAAGATCCGCACCAAACAACGTAAAATATGCAACACATTATACGCTCTGGTTGATGGTACCACACCCAACCAGGAAGCTTCTACCAAGGATATCCTGGAGGCAAATTCGACAACTTAGTCTACAAGATTCGCACCAAACAACATAAAATGCGCAACACATTATATGCTCTGGTTGACAGTACCACACCCAACCAGGAAGCTCCAACCAAGCACTTCCTATCTGTCCCGCGACACCCTATGTGCCACGAAGTTTCTAATATATTTAAAGCAAAATACAATTATTGTATCTCCGAAAGAAGAAACGCTACAGTATTCCAAAAAATACGCAACGATAAGGAAGCTAGGCCTAACGCTGAGAAGTGTGGGGTATACGAGATACTGCTAGTCGATTCTCTAACTGGTGCCGTAAGCTATTACATCAGAATAACACGACGACGCCTGAAAGAACGTATGCAACAGCATCGGTATGATGTTAGCAACAACAAAGAAAGTACAGCTCTAGCACAAGCGGCCTACTCTAAAGACTGGTGTGTTATATGGGACAAGGTAAAAATTGTTGATCCGCTATGTTGTAACGAGTAGAGGTCCAACTTTAGAGAAGTTTAAAACATTTACCTATGCGGCAAGGATAAAAATCTAGTCATTCTCAGGATAAGGATTCTATACCTAGTGCTTGGGAGTACCTGCTTGATCAACAGAACTATAGTATTTAAGGTTTTTACTATAGCACTGCATTGCTAAAGTATTTAAATACCATTGTAATAGTATTTTAATTTTTATTTTATTTTAATGTGCAAACGCAAACTTCTGTATCTGATATCACCCTATTCGCCCCCCCTTTTGCCTAACATTTTATCCCAACTACACAACCTGTTTGTTCCAACCATTCTCCTGACACTTGGGGTTTAAATTACGATTTACAATTGTTTTCACAGATGTCCCGTTCTTTGACAGGTTCTCCCACTAATGCTCACTTTCTCTGTGCAGCTGATGAGGGGCAGTCCAGCCCGAAAGCGCTCCTGCATTTTAATTTTATTTAAGGTCCTATAAGCTAGTCCAGATTTTATTTTATTTTATTTGATTTGGGACCTAGTTGTCAATTTGAACTTATATCTTGATTGTCAACTGTCAACAATGCATCAATTTTTATTCCCAATTGTCTAATCCAGTTTCTGCTTATCAGAAATTTATCTTATTGAATAATGAATAAAGAGCACTAATGGCAGTAGTGACTTTAACAAACTAATTTATTTCAAACTTTTGAAATAAGTTAGTTTGTTAAAATCACTACTGCCATTAGTGCTCTTTATTCATTATTGTATTAGTGTTACAGGCAGTTGATATCTTGTTTTATCTTATCTTATTGATCTTTAGTAAGAAGATCAATAAGATAAATTTCCGATAGGCAAAAACTACTAAATTTTTCTATTAAATTCATAATATATTCTATTCCTAAGTATGATACTTTAACAGATATTTGTCCTATAACATTAATGGCACTACTCACGTAGTCTTTTAAAATGCCAGCATAAGGCCTCAGTTTCATATGCTGAAAATGTTTATTTTGTAATCTGAGAGATAACACTAACAAGGGGAGGACACAGCTGACCCCCACCGATTTTGATCCGCTTGCATATAGTGAAAATACATCAAAAATGAGTGAATACGTGTCCGAGCTTTTCATTGAATATGGCCTTCTAATAGTATTTTTTAACACTTGAAAAATCGAACTTTTGATAATTCAGCTTAAAAGCGTTGGATAGATAACAGATCACCAGGTGCACAGATGGTGCACTCGATAAATACGTGGCTCGTAATCTGAAGGTAGTGGGTTCGAATCCGGGTTGATGTGCATTTTTTTTTTTTAGCATTGAAAAATTATTTTTTATTTTTCATTTTATTATTTTTTATGTACTGTACGTTTTATTTAATTTTTTTAATTATTATAAATTTTATATATATTGGTTATCACATAATTCGTATGCATTAATATATTTATTTACAAAACAAAATACTCTATTACTCTACGGGGATCGTCCGACGAGATAGGGAACGAAGACATAAAAGAATAATGGAAGAATAACGTAATTTTTTTTATTCACTCTCTCCCAGGTTTGATCTCCGGGTCAGATAGCTCTCTCTCTAGCGCATTATGTTAATATTGTGTTTTATTTCCTATTTTTTTAAATAAATATATGTTATTTGTTTTGAATAAGTATCGAAATCTCTCCTATCCTGGATCCTTGCGTCACTTACTCGCGATCCTATTCGAAAGTATGCTATAATTTATCGATATACGTGTTTTTACTCTGACATACATTGTGGGGACCCTACATAAATATATTAATGCATACGAATTATGTGATAACCAATATATATAAAATTAATAATAATTAAAATAAATTAAAACGTACAGTACATAAAAATAATAAAATGAAAAATAAAAAATAATTTTTCGATGTATAAAAAAAAAAAAATGCACATCAACCCGGATTCGAACCCACTACCTTCAGATTACGAGCCACATATTTATCGAGTGCGCCATCTGTGCACCTGGTGATCTGTTATCTATCCATCGCTTTTAAGCTGAATTATCAAAAGTTCGATTTTTCAAGTGTTAAAAAATACTATTAGAAGGCCATATTCAATGAAAAGCTCGGACAAGTATTCACTCATTTTTGATGTATTTTCACTATATGCAAGCAGATCAAAATCGGTGGGGGGTTAGCTGTGTCCTCCCCTTGTAAGATCTACTCCTATATCTATTTTTCCTAAGAGCAGAACTTTATTCTCCTTTAGGTTTAATTCGAGCATTGGAGAACTTTTAATTATATAGAGAGTGCCTAACCAAATATTTTCCAGTGGCATATCATTAATTTTTTTTTATCTTTTATTATTGTTATATTTCCAATTATTTTTGAATATCCTTAGGTTACACTCTTTACAATAAAATATAATATATGTTATCTGATTACAAATAAACTCTTCTTATCTCTTAATTTACAATATTTAGTACTGTGATTGTTATGACCACACATTTGACATATCTTGCCGGAACTATTTGTTGAAAATCTATTACTTGTAGAGTCAAAATTTCTTGAAATTTTATCCACAATAGCTGTGCATGTTATTTCTTCTGTTTCCTTATTAGCCAGTTCCAATGAAGACACAATCTTTATTGGCTTATTCATATCCAAGTCTGTTTTTATTAATAATCTTTTCAACATACTCTCATTGAATATTCCTGCTACAAACTGGCCTGTTAAATTCTCCTCCAGCATACTACCTGAGAATTCACATTTACTATCCTGTTGTCTTAACCTTATGACAAACGTATCAACACTTTTGTATTCATATTGTTTCATTTGATAAAACTTATATTTTTCACTACTTTATTCAAAATAGATTTGAAATGATCTTTCAAAATGACCTTTTAATACATCTTTATATTTTAAACTATCTGCCATTTCTGGTAATAATAAGCTTTTAACTAATTTGAAACATTCAAGTTTGGTTATTGTCAAAAATACTGCTTTTTTAGATTCTTCTTCCAGTTTACATGGATCAAAATATAACTTAATTCATTTCTTAAAACATCCAAAACGTTATATTTCTGGATCATATGGCTCCAAGTTAAAATTTATATGATACTCCATCATAGAAATTCTCTTCTAAGCTTACTTTACCTGTGATTGTAAATTATCGTATGAAAACAAACTTACTTAATAGCATAGCTTCATCCTATTGGCTGTGCTATTTGTTGTGTGCTCTCTTAAGAAACACATTTCTTATATAAAAATTATAACACTTTATTGTATTGGTAATTTTTCAGATTAAACTTTTTACAAGACAAAGCAGATACAATGTGTAGAGCATGTCATTCTTTCATGTCCTTTACATATTACATTGTTATACATTGTTATCACATTAATATAAACATCACACAGTTCTTTAATAAAATTAAATATAAATATATATAATACTAATTTCACCAGCTTAGATGTCGCAATGACATCATAAATTATCAGATTTTTGTGATGTCATTTTGATAGATATTGAGATTGGGACCTTTGTTAAGAAATCAGGTAAGCCATATATTGTTATCCCTACATTGCTAACACTCATCATTTATTGACACTAATATAAAATTGTAATTCTATCTTGCAAGATTAAAGGATGTGGAGTTGAGATGTTTTTTAGTGGCAGAACATCACTACAAAATTTCATGAAAATGTAAACACATGGAAGTGTACACAAAGGAACATACACACAATTTCTGATCCATGAGTTTGATAATCATTCAGGAAAAATTCTGTGGTCTCTCATTTATTATTGGATAATTCAGATTGAAACTAAAGAGTTTCAATCTGAATTATCCAATTTGAATGAATTAATATAATAAGATCTATTAGAGGATCAAATATGCAAAAACTGCTTGAAATTGAACTATTATTTTTGATATAATAATAATCCAAATTTAAAATTGCAAAATTTGATAATTTTGAATTTTCAAAAAGATATAAAGTGAAATATTAGAAAGAGTTATAGGATCAGTTCATCAATCTTAACTGATGCAAAAATCTATAATAATACAACATTTTGATATAAATTTGATTTGAATTTTCCTTGTTAAAGTAATTTTGTTTAATTTTTCTTAATTATGTAAAAATGTCGAAATAAATTTATTTTTAATTTAATTATATTTTTATTA
>AYEL01077877.1:0-32432 GCA_000484575.1 Olivierus martensii
TATCTTAATACAATAAAATAAATTAACTTCATTTTTCTGAATTTTGAAATATAGAGGAAGTTATCCTTGCAGAAGAACGAACCACAGAAGAAGAAAAAATGCATATTATGGAAGGTAATTAATTTAATATATTATGATAAATTTAAAATCAATTTATTAATTAATATTTTCTATATTACTTATTTTTTATATAATTTCTGTTTTAATTTCATAATAATATAAATTTTTATGAAACTTGCAATTTTATTAAAGCAATTGTAGATAAGTGATTTAATAGTAGTTTATCCAATAGCATTTTAAAGTTTAAAAATAAAATTTTTTTAAGATGAATAATTCCTTATTCAGAAAAACTTATTATATAAGCATTAATTATGAAATCATATAAATACAGCAATTTGATACTATAAAAAGGTAAATGATTTAATATAATACAGGATGAATATAATTTTTCAATGATTAAGAAAAATCATAATTTAAAACTATGCTACTATAAAACACATAGTTAATAGCATTACCTAGGTTAATTCTTAGAGTTTTTTAGTGTACAGGTGCATAACCTGTGGACAGTCTTGTTGGTATTGCAATTGCCAACATCAAAATGACATCAATGAAAGGCAGTTTTGTAATAAGATTGTGCACGGTCTCATTGAGATTTAGATTTTCATCAGTTCTTGAATGTAATGTTTCCAAACCGATGGATTAGAAAGGATGGTTAAATACAACAGCCTCCCAATTTGTCAATTTGGATACTGATGGAGTACATATTGAAGTGTCCTAATATAGAAAAAACTGGAAATATTTACTATTGGGTAAAAATTTTTTTGAGTTGAGGTAAAATGTGCAAAAAACTCTATATTTGTACCTAGCATAATTTTTTGTGTAATAAATGTTTCAAATCAGGGAAAGTCTATGCTCACCCTGAATTATAATATTCCATTAGAGAAATTTTGCTTTTCTTTCAAAACTTCTCTGCCATCTCTTAAGGAATAATTATAATTTTATAAGCCATAATTATATACAGGTCAACCTCAGATTATGAAACCCTGATTAAGAGACTCTGATTTTACAAGTAAATATAATTTATATCCAATAAATTTGTTTTATCCCACTTTTACAAATAATTTATAAAAACTGAATGTTTTTTAAAGTTGATTAAAGCATGCTTTGTTAACCTGGAGGAATATAATCTTATTAATATCATCATCTGTCCTGTTTTATACCAACTGGAATCCTCATATATATATTTCAAATGGCAAATCAGTTTAATTTTGGATCCTTAGGATTGAAACAGAAAGAATATTCACTTGAATAATCTGGGCAATCCCAAATGGGTTAGTCATAAAATAATGAATTGATTCAAACCCAATCATAAAAAAAAATTTGATGTATGGGATCTGGAATTGAATCTGAATCCTCCACATTATAAACCAATGCTTTATCACATGTCCATCCAGTAGACAAATAGTTAGTTTTCTATGAATGTTACAAAATGGCATTTTCATTGAATTTAAATACTTTTATATTTTTATCTTGTTTTATTAATGATGAAACATTCAATACCATATTATCATTGGTTTTTGAATAATTCTTGTACTGAATTATTATGGTTAAAATTTTCTTGCAAAGGATAGATACTTTATGAAATTGTTAAACAACAGTAAATATTGACTTTTGAAGACATTTCCTGTTTCTCCTTCCAGTTCTTATGTCCTTTTCTAATCAAAGATTAGTAAACAACAATATGATTACAAAGATCTCTGTGTGACTTTATGCTGCTTTTCAAATAGCAGTTACTAATCAGCAAGGCATTCCAGTGCCCAACATGGAATGATCAAATCCCTGGAGTAATCAAGAGAAAGGAATGGAATTCAACAGACTGAAAGTGGCCCCTCCTGAAAAATTTGGAGGCATTGGATCTGGAAAGCAGATCATCACATGGAAAAAATTTGATAGTAGTGATCAAGCTTCATTTTTTCCATGTGATAAGTGACTGCTTTACTACATACTAAGGTTTATACGAAAACCAACTTTTGAAAAATCTGGTTAAACCGGTTTTCGAATTTTTGCAAAAACAAACAAAAAAAAAATATAATTAAAAAACAATAAAAATTATTTATACTTATTTAAAAATTTTTCAGTTTATTTATATATTTATGGAACTACAAAAAATATAACGAAATAAATACACCAACATACCAAAAAAAAAACTAAAATCTGTACAAAATATAAATTATAAATTTTTATTTCTTTAATAATTTTCTTCAGGAAATATGATTTCAAAAAACATAAAATGTCCACTAAACGATTACTTTATCTTGATTGTATTCTGGATACAAAATTTCCTGAAATAGAAAACTCTCTCACTGGCTAGTGAACTTGGTTTTATTGTTTTCATGTATCAGTGTATTCATCATCAAAATCTGTTTCCATACAAGAATTTGGATATATTCTAGATGATATTTTTCCAGATAACTTAATACAGGTTGATTATCAAAAATCTGGCAATCAATATTCCAGTTCCATCAGTTTTTCAGCATGAATATCAGAGCGCATTTTTAAATTTACCGCGTTGGTGCACTGTTGTTTTCTGGAGGCGCTGTTTATGTTTTGACTGCCTTGTACTCCAGAATCAGATGTTTAGTCATGCTTGCAACCAGGGTTGTAAGATTGGCTTTTTTGATGCCAAATGAGCTCTTTTTGCCTTTTTTTATACATGGTTGACATTAGAAATTTTTTTAACATTTTGAGTTTTTTTTTCCTTTTTTTTGCTTATTGGCATTCTATAAAATCTTTTAACTTTTTTCGAGGATACAGTAACGAATTAAAATTTTGCATAAAACTATTTTATTTAGTTGAATTAGCATTCTGTAGAACTATAGTCTTTTATTCAGTTATTGAAAAATAAAATTTCATTTGCTTTTATTTTAGTATTTAAATTTATTTCTTTAAAGCATTGTACAAGTAGTTTTTTCCTGTTAAATACATACTTCATGTACATACATAAAAAATCTGGAATTTTCGAAAATCTGGCAATCCTCAGGTCCTGAGGTTGCCGGATTTTTGATGATCAACCTGTAATATTGAGTTTTGAAGTTAGTGAAAATGCACTAAATTTCTTTGTTGAAATGTTTTGTAGAGTGGCTGGATGGCCGACTGGTAATGCTGTTGGCGTGCTGCGCAGGAGGACCCGGGTTTGCGTCCCGGTCTGGTAAGAAAAGTTTTTTCAGGGTGCTGGGTCCATCCTTCACCATCTGGCCCCCTCCACGGGTGTGGGTGCAGCCCGTGGTTGGAATTGGCCTCGCCCCTTAGTAAACTCCAATTGGAAAGGGGCTTAAAGTAAAAAAAATGTTTTGTGGATTTTGCAAATATAGCAAAAGTTTATTGAAATTATATTTATTAAAGCAATTTCAAGTCAAAATACTAATGCTTTTAATTAAATAATTAATTAATTTTAGTATCTAAAACCGATTTTTTAAATTTAAAAACTGGTTTTAGAATTTTACAAATTTATCCAAAAAAACCGGTTTTTGAATCCAGTTTTTAAAAACCGACAAACCCTACTACATAGCTATGTTGAAGAATGGAGATTGAACAGCTAGATTCAGATCTCTCTATAAACATGTGGAATATAGGACTTGGAATTAAACTTGGATATTTCAAGTGTTAAACAACAGCTTTATTATTTGGTTTGTACAAATGGAAGTTATTATAGTACTTCAAAGCTGACTGCTGGCTTCTTCATTAGGGACTTTAACTAAAAAATCTGCATTATTTATGTTGTTTTATAACAATTAACACTAATTATAGAAGTTTTTTTTTTGCTAATAGACCAGTTTCCAATGAATATCTGGTTGAACATGCACTCTAGAATGTGGTGCTATGATACATCTGGCTTGCTTATATTGTATCAATTGTGTCTCGATTTCATGAAGTAAACAGTCTATAAAATTAAAAAAATGCTGCAAACATGTTCAGTATATGGTTGCAATATGAGATCTGGGACTAATCTTCTTTCTGAAATTAAATTCTACTGATTTCCAGTAGAAAAAAATTGTAAAAATTCTTGGATTGCTGCAGTTAATAGGAAACAATGGCAACCAACTCAATGGTCATTGCTATTAGGGTTGTTATATCTAGCATTCAATAATCTCATATGAAATTCTGAAAATTCATGTATTTTTGTGGATTTTTGAAACCATTCTTGTACTTACCATTAAAACATACTGAAAGGGTTGGTTAGAGAAGGAAATGTAGTAAACATGATAAAATAAACTTTTTCTTAAATTTAGAAACATTCATGTATCAAATAATTAATATTTTATTAACTATTTTTTGGTTTTATTATGTTAATTTTTCATTAAGTTGAATATTATTTGGAATCAGATAATAAATCAGTTCCTTCAATGCTGATTTCAGTTGAATCTAATTCTTCAGCTTCGAATATATTACTGCTATCATTATTTTCGTTGTTCAAATTTTTAATTTTAAATTAAAATGATAAAACTTGATTGATTTTCCAATAAATTGTTAATTATTGCATCAGCAATTCAATATTTTCTGATAATGTTTTTATATGTTTAAGATATACTTGTTATATATTTGATTAATGAATATAATTGAGTTTTATTGAAAACTTATATTATGTTTACATTATTTTATTACAAAATTATTTATTATAATAATGTGATAAATATACTTACATTACATTACATTGAAAACTTAAAATACTGTAATGTAAATTTTGTAAAGTTTTTCTGGATAGCGTTTACTTAAAAACACTTGCCATTCCAGCTGTGAAAGATCCATTCCACAATTAGCTGTTAATTGTTTGAAATGGTTAGCATTAAAACTTAAAATACTTTACTAAAACATCCTTGAATTTACCCTATTTTACTATTTATTATCCCAGGGGTTCCCAAAGTTTTGCCTAGGTGGGCCAAATTGTAAATTCTAAAATATTTGGCAGCCCAAAAAAAATGTTATGGAAAAATACATTCAAATCAATGAAAAGTTAGACAAAATGGAAAGATTTATACTAATTTTATAACATAATCGTTCTTTATGACAATAATTACTTTTTATTACAAACTGTTTAATTATTTTTAAAATGCATTATTTTAAACAAAAATAACTAAATAATTTCAAATAAAAAGTAATAATAAATTCATCAATCTGGAGTGTGTGACTTGTGCAGTTGTAGTTTTCTTTTAATAATAATATTGAGCCTTGGTTCAGTTGGATGTATTCTTAACACCACTTGTAAATGTTCACCAGTTAATTTTGATCTCAATTTGGACTTATTAATATTCATGATTGAGAAAGATTTTTCACATATTTATAAGTGCTTTCAAATAATGAAAACATATTTGGAAGTACTTATACGTGTATTTTTTTAACTGAACAATTTTTAATTATAATATGATGATTTACATTTTTATAAAAAAATAAATTTATCTCTATGAATTCAAGATGGCAGATGATCTGCCATCGCAGGCCGCATTTGTAGGATTTGAGGGCTGCATTTGGCTTGTGGGCCGCACTTTGGGAACCCCTAAATACAGCTTAAATGGAATATGTCCACCAATCCTCTCTACTTGAATGGATTATACTCATTTCTCATTGGTTAAAAACGAAGTGAAAACTAAGTATACAAACTGAGACTACTTTTTGATTGAAGAAAAATTTTTAATTTTTATTCTTAAAGAAAAGAATTCTGAAAATTATCGCAAATTTTGGATACAAGATAGACGTATGCTCGTACCTCATACATACCGTATATCCAAAATTCCCATATATTTACAAGAATTCTCGTACACATAACAACTTTGATTGTTATGCTCTCGACATTTCATAACTGGTAAGAATCTGAAGTTTATTCAACTATAAAAAATAGTTTATTTAATGTATGAGTTAAAAATTTAATGATAAATATTTTAATTATTAGGCAGACCATCAAAAGACCTGATTCGTCCTGATTATATTCCATCTTTATTTCTTACCAATACTAAATCTTATATCTTTGCTGATCTTTGATGTTCAAACTATTAAAATATGCACTAGTCATATTCAAACATATCCATGTGATAGATTCAAAAGTACAGACACAGCTACACTCGCTTTAAACAGAAAGTCTGTTGGCACTACCTTCCAGTAAAGGAATACCCGGATATTAATGTTTTGTTTACGTTTCGTATCTGGTCTATATAATTAAATGATATTTCAACATATTTCAATGAAAAGCAGTTTACATTCTTTTGGGTCAGGAACACATTATAATATTTTTAATGGTAATATACACCTTGATTTATTTGTGAAATTTTTCAGAAATGCTTTATTCTTGTAAACAGTGATTAAAGTATAGTTTATTATATTATATGCATTCTAATATTTCTATTTATGGTCTGATAAATTCTTTACTTCTCTACCAAATTCTTTAATGTAATAAATAAAATAATGGAATTTAAATTTGCATATAATTAAATATCTGTAAATATCTGTAAATTTTAATTTGAAATTCAAAAATATTTTAATGATTTTTCATTAAAATATTCAGGGTGTTGATTTATTTTTAATTAACTAGCATATATTCTAAGATTAATGGTTAAATAAAATTTTAAAATATTTTTTGAAGAATTATACTACAAGTATGTTGTTCCTAAATGGAATAGGTTTTAAGACAGGGTGGCCAACCTTTTATAGTTCATGCGTCAATTTTTTCAGTTTTAGTTTAGGATGTACCACACAAGCTTATATTCCTTTTCAGTCCTTTTAAAACATGGTAATATAGATATATTTAGCAGTTAGATTTATATATATATAGATTACACACACACACACACACACACACACACACACACACACACACATACACACACATACATACATACATACATACATACATACATACATACATACATACATACATACATACATACAGATTAGAAGATATCTCGTATAGCATGCTACCATGTAGTCACTAAGCCTAATCAAAGTTTAACTTAAGCATATTACTAAATACTAAGTAACGGATAAGCATATTACAACTAAATAAGGTAATGCAAGCTATAATCAATAGAAAATTAGAGAAAGATTTAAAACATCATTAAAAACCTTTTAATATGAAATCCGAATTTCAATAGTTTAACAAAATAATATACAGCACAGTACTTGATATCTGCCATTAATTTAGTAACTGAGCAATCTCATTGGGGTCATGAGCAACAATCATATGCCATTATGATCTAATGAGACTGCTCAGTTACCAAAGACACAATCATAGTAATCCAATGATATCGGCCCAGCTAACATGTCATTTGGTCACTGTAATCCAATGAGGTTGTTCAAATAGCATTAATCTTCCATCTTGGATTTTATATCAAGTAATTTACACCAATTATAATATATAAAATCAATTTCTAATAATCAATACCTACCTTTTAACCTTCCTGCATAAATCCCCTAACAAACAAAAGTTGTTTCATAAAAAAATTTCTAATAATCAATATCTGTCTTTAAACTTTCCTGCATAAATCCCCTAACAAACAAAAGTTGTTTCATAAAAATCCATTCAGCTGTCTTGCATTATAAGTGAACATACGCATGCAGGCATTTTAGATTTATAATATATATAGGTAAATTGTATAAGAAATTTTTTAAAATTTTTCTCTGGAGTTCAGTGCGCCACTTCTAATCATTCAATGTGCCACTTTTGGTACAAGTGCCATAGGTTGGCCACCCCTATTTTAAGATATTAAATACAGAGTGATTCATTCATTACAGATTTTAGCAGATTACAGTGTAACCCTTTATAATGAATTCACAGAAAACAGTTTTAGTTTGCTATTCATGGGGTTTATTATAGAGGGGCATCTGTCATAAAGATGACTAGAGATGTTTAATAAATTTGTGAAGGTGCAATAGTCCAGACTATAAATTTGGATGTTCTATGATGGGTTTAATTTGATAACAAATAAAATAAGTCACATTTAGTTTGAAAATTTTTAATTTAGAAAGCTTGTTTTTCTGAATAGTAAACTTACATTTTTTTAACAATTGGTCTTTAATTACATTATTAATTTTATGGAGATTTTCAAAAGCAGTTTCATTTGGAGAAATGTTGAAATTTTCAAAATAGAATTTTAGTGTTTCCAATGCATTGTAAGTTTCAGCTAATGTTGGTTTTCTCTTGGTAATACTATCTTTAGCTTCTTCCTCAAATATGCATCCCATCTTTATCTTGTCCTATATTTGCACTTGTAATTCTGTGCACAATATCTTCATCAGTAAGCATTTTCATCACTTGGAATATAGTCTTCAACAGTTACATTATCAACTTCAGTAAGTATTTTCTGAAATAAATAAGAGACTGGTTACTTATCTTCTGCCACAGAATTATTGTCGTTATCATGCAAAACATTATTTTCCAGTAATGAGAATCTAGACTTCCAAAAATAGTTTTGTACAGCAGTGGCTTTAACGTTATTATATGCACCAAAAATCATTTGCACATCATTTCTGAGGTCAATTAGTTTGTAGGTCACTTGTTTGTTATGGATATTCATAAGCACATAAGAAACAAGGCATTTCCTGTAAGAACATTTAAAGGAATGGCTGATCCCTTGGTCCAGTGGTTACAGCTTGATGGTGGAATTTTTGGAAAATACAAAACTTTGATGTTGGTTAATGCAAGAGTATTATTATGGGATGGACAATTATTCACAAGCATCAAAATGCTGCACTTTCATTATGCAAATTTCCTTTCAATTTTTAAGAATCAGCAATTGAATATTTCACTTGTCATCCATGCACTATTGTTAGACTGATGATTAATAGAAACACATAATAATCCTTTAAAGCATCTTGGAATTTTTGACTTTCCAAAAACCAAGGGCTGAATTTTTCACTACTATCCATATTGCAGGCTAGTAAAACAGTAATCCTTTTTTGATTTTTTCCCTCCCTTACATGTTTCTATTTTAAATTCTAAAGTTTTGTTTGGTGTTATTTTGTAAAACAAACTTGTCTCATCATCATTGAAGATATCACATGAAACATATTCTTCACAAAGTCTGGATAGTATATCATTTATCCAATCATCTACTGTGTTTAGATCAACACTTGCACTTTCACTATATGCTGTTCTAAAAACAAATCCATTGTGAATTTTGAATTAATCTAGCTAACCATTGCTAACTTTGAAGTCTGTTATACTCAACACAAAAGCAAAATTCTGTACTTTTTGCTTTAATATAGACTTAAAGATTGGTATCTGCTATACACATGCCTGCTATGACCATAAACTCACAATTTTATCAATATCAAGATGATTAGCATTCCATATATATTTTACACTACTTTTCATACCATCTGCTTGCTGTTTATTAGTTTCGTTCTCATCTTTCAAAATTGTGGACAAAGAACTTTTTGGAATTCCATAGACAGTTGCAATCTCTTGTTTTGATCATTTTTTTGACATCACCTCATCTAGTATTTTAATTTTTGTTTCTAAGTCCTGAACTTTTCATCTAATAGACATTGCATTACACTAAATTATCAAACACACTAAAAAATACAATATACTGTATCAAACTTCAAACAAAATTGAACTCTACATACAGGCAGCTGAAAGTACAAAGCTTGATACCAATGTTATGAACCTTGGCATGATAAAACAAAGAAAGAAGATGATAGCAACAGGAGACTTAACAAGTTTATTTCATCAACAACTGCACTGATAATGAATCTTGCCACTATTTATACTCTTTGCAGCAACAATCACTTAACCATCACTATAACTATTCTAACCAACATAAAATTCAAAAGTGTGGACTATTATGAATGTTACAGAATGGGAACTCAAATTTATTGTGCTCACAACAGTTGTATTAAAGTTGGATGGCACACTACATGTCATAAAATAGTTCATGATAGCAATGTTCATTATACACTTTGATAAAAACTTTTTAATACAGGCAGGTTATCAAACTGAGTGATTTGATCCAGTCAAGAAGAGAAGAAAATTCTATAAATGAAGAAGATGGTGTGTTAAAATGATTTTCTGATCATTTCAGTTGCATGCAAATTTAAAAGATGAAAGAAACTGTTCTTACGGTATAAAAATACACTCATAAATTACAAGATAACATTGTAAACAACGAAAGCAAACGGTTCAAAGCAAATTAAGATAAATCTGAGTAGAATATTAATGAGTTCTCTGGGATTTTTTTGCATAGAGAAAATAGGCTGACCAACTATTTTGCATCAAAATGTTCATTAAATGTAGGTTTCATTATTTTGGGATTGCTTATAGTGGGGCTGCAATGTAGTTTGGCAAGTTTTAAGCTATGTATTGAGTGATTAATCCTTGTTGATTAGTTATGATTTATGTTTCAATATGACATCTATAAAACATTGTCTATTAGATGGCCTATTAGAAATACTGATTTAGATATTTCTAGTATTTGAAGTAGTACTATATACCTAAAAACATTTATTTTGCAATTTTATTTATTTTTTTTATTATTTTACAGCTCGAAAGAAGGCAGCTGCCAAAAAAAAAAAATTATTAAAATCTATGCATAGCAAAAGCACAGATGAAGAAGAAGAAGAAGGAGAAGAAGAAGGTATAATATTTTTTATTATTATTTATTTAAAATAATTAAACTTATAGCTATACAATATTATCCTACTAAAATTGATTATTCATATAGCACTATCACGGTCTTCCCGATTCAAAGCTAAATTTAATAAGGGAGCTTGTAAAGCATTTTGGAGAGCAGAAAAACGATTAAAGTAATTATTTAGAAATTAGTTAAATTATTAATTATTTATAACATTTTTATTATATTGTTAAACATTGTTTTTTATTTATAGATTCTATATTCGTCATGTTATAAAAACTCAAGTATTTTATTGGAGTGTTATTGTACTTGTCTTTTTAAATACCATTTGTGTTGCTGTTGAGCATCATGGCCAAGAAAATTGGCTAACAGATTTTTTATGTAAGTACATTAAAATTATTTAAATTGATTGTGTATACAAATTTCACGAGTTTTTAAATGATTTCTAGTATTATATATATAATAAATAATTCTTATCTATTATACATTAATTTTTCAATTTATTGAAGAATTAGATGTCTCAATAATTGAAAAATTGTGACTATTATATATGTTTGTAAATGAAAATAATGGATTGTAATTGAAAATATTTCAAATTATTTATGAATTGGTATATTTACTATATATGCTTATATTTCATGCTGAAAAATTTTGAAAGAAAAATTGTTTTTGTAAAAGTGATGATGCAGTTGTGAGTACATCAGTCAGTTAAAAATAGTTTGTTGCATCCAGCAAATAATTTTAATAAGATTTTCTACTAACATTTCTTTGTTCTTTGTATTAGTACAAGTATTCCTTTACTTACAATGATTCATAATTATGACAGTGATGTAAACAGTAAATTCTGAGATTGGTCAGTGCAATTCAATAGGTTCAAGTCCCATACTTAATGATCTGATATATGGAAAGGATCCTTTTTTATGTCTGGTTCTTGTAGTTTTGTTCTTTATATTTAATGATATATTAAATTTAGAAAAAAAAAATTGTAAAAAATCCATAAACTTTGGCATTTCTCATTTCTGACAAAATCTGACTTATGATAGCAGAGTTCAAACTGAACCTTATCATAAGTCAAGGACTATTTATATTAGATTACAGAAAATTCACTTTTTACAATGATAGAATAAAATTAACTAGTCATTTTAAATCATTAAATATTATTATTTTTTAATTATTATTAAGCTTTATTAATGTATTTAGCAACCGCTAGTTACATAGGGACAATAATTATAAAAATCATGGTTACATATTCTCAAATTTAGAAATTAACAATGAATAATTTACAAAAATGTTATACAAAGCATAAAAACAGTTAGTATTCATCTCAAAAAATTTTTTATACAATTGTGCTTCACTTTTAACATTTTCTAAATACCAATTATCAATATCTCTATATTCAGTCAGTTCTTAACATTCACATAAGATATGATAATATATAAACTATTATTATTTTTACATAAAACACATATATCATCTTTAAGTTTTATTACATTATTATTAATATAAATTATATTAGAATTACACTTAATCTGCAGAATAAATCTTTTAATTTCGAAAGGAAGAGAACTATTTATAATAGAATTATCATTAAACCAAAACACTTCTTGTGGATACTAATAATGATAATTATCCTTCCATCTTGCTTCAAAGTCTAGTGCTATCAGATAATCAAGCATATTCCATTTCAACAGATTCACATTTTACATCCATATATTATCATCCATAGTTAAAAAAGCCTGCGATGAAAAACCAAATTTATTCAAGTTACTTTCCAACTGTTTTGCCCAGTTGAAATACATATTCAGTCGCTTTAAATGCCAATACTACAATTCTTCAAAAATTGCTCTATTTATATGATTTTGCATATTCCATATCTTTTTAAGAAACATTATTGATCTAACTATCAATTTCACAAACACATTTGATCTATTTAATTCATATGTCAACATATATCCAGGTATATTTCTCTCAATTATAAATAATTTTTTCCAAAAGCTTAACTGAAGTCTTTCCATTTTAAATATATAATCCTGTGCCCAAATTGGACTTAAATACAAAATGGCATTATTAATTATACTATCAAATAAAGTAGCAATCCTTTGAATATTTTTTATTTCAAACTAACAGTAGACGAATTACACCATTAGTTAAAGAGATCATTTTTCTTTGATTAATCTAAATTGTGTAACATATGACTACTGAGATGACAATGTTATACCCAAATATTTCAGATACTCATTTATTTTCAAACTATAATTGTCAATATAAAATTTCTTATCAGAATTTGCCAGTTTATTACCCTTTCTAAATATTGTCATAAACTATTTTTCAAAACTTATTTCCAAAGCATGACAGTTACAAAATTCTACAAAAACATTTATTTTCTCTATAGTGAAATTTTTTTAGGTGCAATCAATACCATATCATCCGCATATTGAATCAAATGAATAATCCATTGAGATACATGTATGCCATCCCTTTCATCAAAATTCATCTAAATCAAATAAGAAAAAGTTAAATAATAATGGTGACATTGGATCTCCTTGTAGTAAGCCTCTCTTAACCAAAATTTCTGGATAAATCATACTGTCTACACTTATTTTTTTTTCTTTTGTATGGTAAGTTTGGTGGCTAAATTTTGATTGCTCCTTTCCACTCAAATAGAGCCTGCCAGAGCCTTGGTAATTTTGGGCTATACCTAGCCCGAAATTGGAAATCTGCCAGAGCCTTGGTAGTCTAGCTGGTAAGGTGTCGGGACGGTAACCCAAAGTCCTGGGTTCGATTCCAGGCCAAGGCAAATTTTTAATTTCGGGAAATTAGTAAAAATTAAAGTTCAATTATTAAATAATAGATGGCGCCACCTTAGCCTAAATTTAAATTATTAATTATTAATCCGACAGATGGTGGCACCGTAGCGTAATTTAAAAATAATTATTAATTTGGCAGTTAATTCAAAAAATAACCGCTGGGGGAAGTTTGGCTTGTATAGAATCATTGGAATCGCGTAAATCCCCTAGAAGAATGAAGATTAAGATTTGTTATCTGACTTGAGCCAAGTCTGTCTGCCCGGATTTGCCATAGAGGGCCCGTGGCTAGGTATAGCCCGTCCGGGAGCAGTGGTGTCGGCGTAAGTCCGATATTCTCTAAAATTATATGCATCCCGAAATTGGAAATCTGCCAGAGCCTTGGTAGTCTAGCTGGTAAGGCGTCGGGACGGTAACCCGAAGTCCCTGGTTCGATTCCAGGCCAAGGCAAATTTTTAATTTCGGGAAATTAGTAAAAATTAAAGTTCAATTATTAAATAATAGATGGTGCCACCTTAGCCTAAATTTAAATTATGAATTATTAATCCAATAGATGGTGGCACCATAGCGTAAATTTAAAATTAATTATTAATTTGGCAGTTAATACAAAAAATAACCCGCTGGGGGAGTTTGGCTTGTATAGAATCATTGATTAAATCTTTCATGATCAATTAGGAATATGTTAGTTCATCATCATTAATCAATGTTTTACAACATTTTTCAACCTCTTTGTCATTTTACAAAACTAGTCTGGTTACTTTCTGTTTAAAGAAAAGTTTCTGGTTTATTTGTGAAAAATTAAGAGGATTTGTATCACATAATAAAACAGAAATGACTATGATATTATATTTAATAAATTTTTAATTAATTATTAAAAATCAATAATTGGCATTTCTGCAATATGGTAGCAGCAAAATGTGAATAATTCCATAATATTAAAAAATTTTTGAAGAATTTATTATAAATGTAATAATTTTTTTTAATACTTGTAATGTACAAGTATTAAAAAAAACTTACTCTATATGTAAAATAAAATAATATTCTTTAAATGTAAATTAAATAAAATTTATAAGATTTTCACGTATTTCATAATAATAAAAGTGTACTATTCATTAGTAGAAAAATTATTAAAATCAAATTTGTAAATATCACGTAGAAAAGCAACTTGCTCTTTATCATATATGTAATAAAATAAGCTCACTTAGCAAGTTCTACATAAATTTATTGCAGTATAACGTTTTCAGACTGCATATCATTCCCTCTTCAGTACCGTTACACACAATTTTATCTATATAAAATTCTGTGTAACGGTACTGAAGAGGGATTGATATGCAGTCCGAAAACGTTATACTGCAATAAATTTATGTAGAACTTGCTAAGTGAGCTTATTTTATTACATATCAAATTTGTAATACTAGAAGGAAAAACTTGCATTAAAATATAGTACAGCACAAAAAATACAGAATAAAAGCAAACAAAAACCAAATAAGTAAGATAAATTGTTTATTCAAAAACGTTTTCGGCTATCCACGTAGCCTGCCTCAGTTGTAATACAGACCAGAAGCATGTTCAGTATACTAGCTGGCTGACTAAGGCTAAGTAGTTCTGAGTAGACTGTTATATTGAACTCAATTCTGAGTACAGCTAACTCTGCCCACAACTAAGAATTAGTCAAAACTACTCAGCCAAGATTTTCTAGGCTGAGTAGGTCTTACAAAATGGCTGCTGTTACAAGATAAAATATGTGTGTTTGGCTAATATCAGTTATGAATTAATATTCAGCGAAGAGGAAAACGAATTTATCTGTTTGTTGTATTTTTTATTTTTTTGTAATTTAAACAATAAAAATTATTATCTAAACTATATACAATAGTAAATTAAAAATTAATTAATTACATTTATATTTGAACCGAACAATGTTGTTCAATATACTGGCATAGGTTAAGTTAGCTGCTGAGTAGGCGGAGTGACCGGTTCCTAACATCAAACAGCAGGTGGAAGGTTATCCTTCCAAACATATTAACAAGAAACCCAATAAAACAATTCTAAAAAAAAAAACATTATAACAATTATAATCATCACTAAACCTCGAAATTTTAGATATAGAGCAAAAAATAATATAATACTATGACCATGTTTATTTTGGTATTTCATGAATTTTTCAGCATGTTCTCTCTCTTCATCACTGCATTTTTTGAAAAATTTATAGCATCCTGGCAATGCTACATCATCTCTATAATACTAACTATACTGACAATCATAAAAACGAAGTTACATAATCATGGACTACTCGAAAAATATCCACATTAAAGAAAACATATGTTTTACACCCTACCCACTCGTAAGCTCTTTAACAAAAACAAACACTTAGATCACTACAGCTATAAATCTGTCCTTACAGAATAATATTTCAAGTCAAGTACAGCTATCAACATTCTTTTATAACTATTGCACAGATAATCAAATTAATTGGTAAATATTATAATAGAGTAAAAGATCCGTATTAACTAAAATTACGAAATAATAAAATCTACACATGGTTTAGATTCGTCTGGATAATAATTGCCTGGTTTCAATTTTTAATCTTTTCTAGCGATAGAATTTTTATAGATTTTAATTTTAATATTATTATTTAGATGTTAATGTATTAGTATTATTTTGTATTTACTCTTTGAGATTGTTTATATATGATTGATCTATAATTATTTAGATTTTATTATTTCATAATTTTAGTTAATATGGATCTTTTACTCTAATATAATATTTACCGATTAATTCGATTATCTGTGCAATAATTATAAAAGAATGTTGATTGCTGTACTTGACTTGAAATATTATTCTGTAAGGACAGATTTATAGCTGTAGTGATCTAAGTGTTTGTTTTTGTTAAAGAGCTTACGAGTGGGTCGGGTGTAAACCATATGTTTTCTTTAATGTGGATATTTTTCGAGTAGTCCATGATTATGTAACTCCGTTTTTATGATTGTCAGTATTGTTAGTATTATATTATTTTTTGCTCTATACCTAAAATTTCAAAGTGTAGTGATAATTATAATTGTTATAATGTTTTTCCCGAATTGTTTTGTCAGGTTTTCTTGTTAATATGTTTGGAAGGATAACCTTCCACCTGTTGTTTGTTGATGTTAGGAACTGGTCACTGATTGGTTCCCCAATTTGGCCCGATGAGAAAGGGGGAGAGAAACTTCTCTGGTCTGTATTACAACTGAGGCAGGCTACATGGAGAGCCAAAAACGTTTTTGAATAAACAATTTATGTTACTTATTTGGTTTTTGTTTGCTTTAATATCTAAAGTAACAAGTTTTTCATTACAAAAAATACAGATAAACCATTGTGAAAATAGTGTGGAAAAATCAATCAAAACAGTTTTAAACAGATCCATATGACATGCAAGGTTGAGCAACTCATGTACTGTCCATCCAGCTTAGCCACGAACATCGATGCAAGTACACGTGCGCTAACTGAACAAGTCTAGTGACAAAATAGGGATGACAGCTTTGCACATGGATGTTTTCAAATGCAAAAACTGAAGTTGAATGGAAGTTTATTGTAATGTCGAATGCTAAATGATTAGCAAGTATGCATGCGCTAACTGAACAAGTCCAATGACAAAATAGGAATGACAGCTTCACACATGGATGTTTTCAAATGCAAGATAACTGAAGTTCATCACAAATAGAAAAAAATAAGTGAAAACACTAAGATGACAAATAACAGAAATATGCAAAGAAAAGTAAATCAGAACCAAAACCATTCCCACCTGTCATTATACCGAATGCGACTCTCCCTTTTGCGTTTGGACTCATCCACCTTAGCTAGGCACGGCTTTTGTGGACGGACAATAATTGCTTAACAAGCAGAATTGGATGGCTTTGATGACCACTAATCATCAAAGTGTTAAATCACTATTTTGGAATCTTACTAAATACTATTTAGCTATATATATATGACTAGAGTTCTCATTAAATACAGCACTTGTAGCAGTATATAAAAAATGTAAAGTTTTTATTAAAAGTGTAACAATACTTTTCGGACACCCTGTATTATTATTAACAAATCTCTAAATTGATATTAATTTGTGATTAAAATTACTTGGTTCAGCTTGCAACTTTTTTTTATTGAAATTCACTTACTAGCATTTACAAATTTTTATATCAGATTATTGAAATTTTATTGTAGCTGAGAAATGTACATGATCTGACAAATCTAACATTCTTCATGTTCCAAGAAAATTCAGTTCAGAAATCAAAAGGTTGAATAGTAATAGCACCTGAATTAATTCTAGAAAACATATTTTCATAAAATTCTTACAAATGAAATAATCAAAAAAACTGATTAAAAATGTGCAACTGGAAGAAACAAATACACTTATAATTTTGCCATCTATAGAAATTCAACGAGTACATCTTTGCAATTTTTCTAATCTAGAGAAAACCTAGTGCAAGTGTAGCAAAATTTGGAGCTAATATATTGTTTAAAATGCAATCATATGATAGTAGTTTTTATAAAAATTCAACAAATTTTAGCATGCACCCTTAAAAAGATTCACACTCCTGATCTAGTCATCATTAAGAATGAGAAAAGTTTTTTGTAACATTTCCTAATATTTTAGATATATACAAAACAGAATGAGACACTTCATAAACAATTCTGATTTATTCATCTTTGTCTTTACTTTTACAAAGCACAGAAAGAGAATAACTGTTAAAAGCCCTTAATTTAATATGAATTTCCTATCACTATATTCCATCTCACTTCAAGTTGCTATCAACATTATGGAATGATGATGTCTACAGGACATAGTATACATCATCATATCCTTCTGCTCTTAAGATTTTTTAAAAACATTTCATCAAATGATTTTTCTACCTGCCAATTTTCTATTATATCAAGGAGAAAATTATAAAATATGATTGCAGAAAGACTTTTAAATATTTTTACAGTAAATTACTCTAATTATTTCTTCATGTGAAAGAACTATAACCACCTCACATGTGATGTCATTATCAACTTGAAGTGGGATGGAATATAATAATATTTTTCTTAAAAATTAAAATTTTCATTTTTTAATGTTACGATAATTTGTTTCTTAATAAAGTTATTTATAAATATTTATATACTTTAATTATAATGCAAGGAATATTAACACAAAAAATATAAACATCTTTATGGAACTCAAAATGACTTTTTTACTGAAATTTAATTATCTAAAATTAAGTTGTTTATATTATTTGAAAGTCTTTCTTGATAGAATTTTTTGATAAAATCTCAAACGAAATTAATAACTTTTATATGTAAATAGGTTTAATTTTAATAATGTATGTAATATAACGTGATAAACATTAATGTATTTTTATGGCAAAGATAGGCTGTTTTATGAACCTATAAATTCTTCTAATAACAATAAGCTTGTTGCTATAGAACAGTTATCATAATCAATAAGAACTATCTTTTTAAAAATAATGACACAATTATATATAAAAATTTTTCAGACTAAAAAATTTATTTGAAGATCTAAAAACAAACTGAATTTTGTTTATAATATATATTTTTTAATTGTATTAAAGTTTCCTACAGTAAATAAGCAAGCGGAATTATAATAGTGCAAAAAAATATGATGGCAGTAGTATTAGATTATAAAATTATTGTAATGGTCCACATAATTATTAGAATTACAAGATCATATAGAGCAGGGATGGGCAATTATTTTCTGCCGAGGGCCGGATTAACAATCTTCAGGATGAAATGAGCCGTATAAAAATTGAAATGTACCTAAGGTCAAATTTAACCTTATGGCACCATTATGTAATTATGTAATGAAATTATTGATGATAACATTAGCTAATCTATTAATAATTAATAATCTACTTTGACATAAAATGACATAAATGATGATAAAATCAAGTTCAAGCAAGATTGATTTTTGCACAAAGATATTCCTCTCACCATCATACAGGACAAGAATAATGGTGGTGCCAATTTATCTTCACACATTCTTGTTAATATTGCTATCGTGTGTAGCTACTTTTGTGATACAGAAAGAATATATTCATGTATCAATATTATTTTTAAAATATACTTTTCTTATGTTACCTCTTAGTTTTTGTTTGTATGTAGAGAGTTTAAAAGAATCCGTAGAAACCTTGTTTGTATGCAAAGAGTTCAAAAGCATCCTAGAAACTATTTTTTTTCATTAGAAACATTAGAAAATAATTCATCCTATGAATAAATTCAGATAACTTTCTTTAAAAAAACAAATATTTTATCAAACTGGTTGATTCTAATAACCTATTACATCAGAATGTCACAAAATATTAGGTACCTATATAATTAATTTTGTAAAAACAAATTTACAACTTAATGTGAATGATGAAATTTACTATATTCATGATTAATTATATCATCAAAATTTGGAGTAACTTAGTAGTGTACATGTACACTAACAAGAGGATCCATTATTTTACACTACAGAGTATCCATTATTTTATTTTTTCTTTTCGAGTAAAATTTTACAGATATGGGCCTTGAAACTGTAATGTGTTCTAGTTTATGCGGCGGGCCGTAAACAGGTGGGCAAAAGGTGGCTCGCAGGCCGCCTTTTGCCCACCCGATATAGAGGATATTCAGAAAAAAATCATAACCTCATTTTTGAAATTGAAAATTATTAATTTTAAAGTGTTTAATAAATTATATTGACATTCGGTAAAGCATAATATATTTATAAATTAGAAATGAAAGTTTTGTTTTGAAAAAAATTCTATTGCAAATGACATAATTTTGAACCTAAATTGCATTGCATTATTAAGGAAATTAATATGTACATAGTTAAAATAATCAATCTTTCAGATTATTTACTTTATATAAAATTTATTCCTTATTGCAAAATTTTAAATGTGGCTCTCCAACTAATCTATGTCTAAAGTGATCATTTGAAGAGAATGAGTTTGAGATCACTGGTACACACATTAGTTAATGAAATTTAATAATATTTGTTTATTTAGTTAAAGTATATTTAAAAGCTGATATTTTTATAAATAACTTAACAAATAAAACTACTTAAATTTTATGATAAAATATTATATTTCTTTCACATACAAATTACTAACATTTATTATGAAAATATAGAAATTTCATTACTTGATAAGAATCTTATTCTAAATCATAAGATGCAGCATGGGGAAAAAAATGTTAAATACATTTTTAATAGAAAATGTACACACTATTTTTGATGCTCAATTTTGTGGCATATATCTCTATGGACACCAGAAATCTGTGGGGTTAACAATTGCAGTAAGAATAAAACAGCTTTATATAAGAAATTTTTAATATTTTCAATTTGAAATTTTAATGTTTATTTCTAGTATTCTTATTATGTGAAAATAAGCTCTGAAATAATTTTTGACTCTGCCTTTTTATAAAATTGCTGAAGAACAGATAAGAGTATAAATTTAAATTTTTATATATTTTTTTATTGAAATCTGTTTTATTAATTTATATACTTCAATTATAGAGAATTAATTAAATAATTTTGAAAATTTCTATACTATCTTTATATATATGTTTTTTATAAAATATTAAAATTTATTATGAAATTATTAATTGTTTATACCACCTATAATGTATATTTTTTACTATAGATAACAAATAAATTGAAGAATTATCATCATCATGTAATACAGAATATTAATTTACAATAAAAATTATTACAATATTTTAAGTTATTAATCAATAAGTGTGTTTATAAATTTCCTTAATTTTAGATTAAGGAAATTAGATATGATATTTATAATTAGATATCTTTATTTAGATATGATTTATTTCATTTGGTTCGATCTTGGGATGAGGTAGATTTTTTCTTCAAATAAATTAGTTAAAAATTCTAGTTCAATTATTAATTCATAGATGGCGCCACTTTGATTTAATTATTATTAAATATTCTAATTATGAATTGGCACTAAAATTAGTTTAAATTATTTCAAATGACTAAAATTTCAGTTAAACATATCAAGGGATAAAATTCGACAAGTATTGGGTTCATTTAATAGATGCTATCTTATCATATTATTACAAGTTAATTAATAATCAATAGAATCAAATTCAAATACAGTAAATATAACTCATAGGATAAATTTTTTTTAATGTTACTTAACCATTATTTATAATATCCATTGATGGTAATAAAACCAAACAATGTTTATTTCATTTCCATGACAACTTTAATAACTTTTTTGTCAGGTTATATGAATCTGTGTTTTCAGAGTCCATGTTATCCAGGGTCTACTTGTAAAAATTTAATTATCTGCATTCTGTTTTGTTTTTTCCTTTGTTAAAGAAACCTTCTTTTAAACAAGTTAATTAACAATTCTGCACATAATAAAATCATATTTGAAACTAATACATATCTCATTAGCAATATGTGATCAGTGCTGGAACTCACAGTAGTTTAAATTTGCATAAATTTGCATCAGTGCTGGAACTAAAAGTAGTTTAATGATAATCTGATAAATTGTCTGCATGTCTCATATAATGTGCTTTCCTATAACATGGAATGTATCCGCTGTGTTGTATGGGAGTCCACTGTATAAGCAAATATATCAACTCACATACATTTGAATTTGGTTTATATACAAAAAAATAAGAATGAATAAAGGCTATATTGTACATATTCAAATCACAACATAGAGAAATCTAATAAACTGATATATTTTAATAATTTTTAAAGATAAATAATAAATATGATACTTACATAACAGGAAATATTAATAAAGGAATGGAATATATTACTTGATCACGCAAGTTATTTGGAAAATAATAAAGATAGAAAATTGCAGCAAATCCTAAATAGAGAATAACAGAGTAAAGAACTAAAGATCCAACAAGATGTTTCTGTTGTTGTTCAGTACTCCTGTTATAATCTTCAAGTTCTTCAATCTCCTATAAGAAAAGTTATTAATTATATATTTAAAAAATAAAAAATAAATTAAATATAAAAGAGATCTCCTGGTACTACCGACATGGAACGACAAGAAATTTATGTCGGTAGTACTAGATCTCTACATACTCGTTTGAAGGAACACCAAGATGATATTAAAAAAGTGTACTTCAACAACACTGCACTTGCCAAGCACTGCTATGAGTACAATGTCAACGTCCTATGGGATCAAGCACATGTCGTAAAACAAACAAGTAAAGCGGATGATATAAAATGGCGGAGGCCATTGTCATTGAACAATATAATAGTATGACATATGTCATAAATGACAATCGACCACTGATTATACCGCCGCAATAGTTAATATAACCCCATTTACTTTTATTTCTATTTTTATTTTTATTGTAATGTTTTAAATGTAATCTTCTTAATATTATTCCGTACTAATTTAATAGTTTCGGTTTTTTATCTTATTTTCATTTTTATTTAATTTTATTTTATTCGTATATAATTTACTTCAATATCATTAACACACTTTTTGTTTTTGTTTATTAATCTAATTATGTAATTCTTACCATCTGTTATAATTCTAGTTAATGGTTTAAATTTAAATAATATTCTGAACATTGTATTCCAAAAACGATGTATTTAATTATAAAATTTTATGTATGGCTTGATGATGACTTAATGAAGTCGAAAGTACTTCCGTAATAAATTATATCTTTTTTCCACTTCGAATATGGCTGATTTATTGTTAAACCATTAATACAAGTGGAAGTTTATTTATACATTTTACTAACATAGTTTTAGGTTTCTAATAACATAGTACTTAATTTCTACTACTATGTTAGTAGTATATATAGAAAGTATGTTAAGAGGAAACTTATTTTAAGTTAGTAAAAGATTTATAACTATGTTAATACCTAAAACTAATAATTTTTTATTATTATTTTTATTTTTATTATTATTTTTTTATTTATTTTTTTTAATTAAATAAAATGTTAGTGTGTTAGTAATTTAGGACTAGACTACAGCTAATAACCAGTATATCATAGTCACTCAGCTAAAGAATTGATAGGACAAAAGGTGTTAGTAATACCAATCAGACCTAACATAAATATTCTGATATCTCCACTCCCACAAGAAAGAAAGTGGGGGGGTAGACATACCATTGACGCACCTCAGCCATCGGGAAAACCAATGGAAGTACATCATTGGAGAAAAACTAACAGCTGAAGTGCCGAGGCATTTTGCCTGGAAATAAGAATCCATTCACACAAACACATTCACTCTGTACCACTGGCATTATATCCAATGAAAATGGAACTGCACCAAAATAAACAATCAAGGAACAACAGAACTAGAGGTAAACAATTGGAAACATGCCAGAGTCAAAAGAATACTACTGAAGGAGGTAAACAATTGGAAGCATGCTAAAATCAAAAGAAAACTAATGAACAATCAAAAATACAAGAAATAGTAATGAGAAACACTGGGGAAACAGCTAGAAACACAAATAACGAAAGTACAAATGCAAGTTAAATCAAATAATTCATGGAAACAATAGGAAACACCTTGGAAACAAATAAATAGCCCTAGATAAGTCAAATCAATTGAAGAAACAGGTGGAAACACCACAATAACTGTTGGAAAGGCTAAAGTCAACTTAACATGAGAAAACAAAAGGAAACAAGAATATCAGAAGAACGAAAGAAAACCCCAGACCATGAACAATAATGACCCTGCAAAAAGAAACACAGAAACCTATTGGAAGAATCTTAACAAGAGGAAGCATGAGGGACACCAATAACAGCCGTCAAAGCTGTTAGGGAAACATCAAAACCAATCTTAACATATAAACACCAATAACAGTCCTGAAAACTGAAAGAATCAGGAAAACTGAGCTTAACATAATATTACCAAAGAAGAGAGTGCTACTATACTTCACAACTTAATAGAAAAATCCCAATTGCTCAATGTATCCTACTGAAAGATCAATAAACAAAATGTGCGAACTGTAAGAGAAGAGTGGACATTATAGGCAATAGGAGAGTCTGAGAGTTGCAATAGAAGGAAAGACAATTTAGAAACAAGTACTAATCATCCAATTCTGACCGTTATACCCATAGCAGAGGAGAACGAGTGGAAAAGAAAAGTTCAAACCGTAGGTAATCCCAGTTTTACCCACGGGAAGAAGAAACCAATGCCAGAAATAAGTAGATAGAAACAACTAACTCCCAGACTCAAGAAATGTGTATTTGTTTATGTAAAAGAAGGAAGTTCTAAATGCTGATGTTCGCTGGACCGTATTTTATTAGGATTCAATGAAGCATGTTTTAGTGAGATTTGCTGTCTGTTGATCTTTAAAAAGCATATGTAATGGGACTGGCCAGGGTATGAGTTGTTCATGGAAATGTGTTATCAGCTTTCTCCGCCATGAATCAAAGAAGCTACAATCATAGACAATGTGTTCCACAGTATCATCATCCCCACAATTACAGTTGCATCGAGAATAGGAAAGAATTTTGGATCTATTCAAATAGAAATTTAATTTCCCATGCTGAGTTAAGAAAGCCATTAATCAACGATGAAAAACCCGAGATGTATATTTAACCGGCTATTAAGATTTAGAAAAAACTTATGAGTAATTTCACCTTTATTATCAGTTGCCCATTTATTTGACCATCTGGCTCTTTGTTGCTCGCAGAGAAAGCCTTTAACATATGTAACAGGAAGGGTATTGTAAAAAGTGTCTTTGTTTAAATGTGCTGCACTTGCCAATATGTCAGCCAGCTTGTTCCCAAGACAGGCATAGTGCTCCTTTACCCAACAAACGTGTGTCCCATAAAGGGTGATACAATTTTGAAATCATTTGAATACGCTAAAAGCTAGTTTAGTTTTAACTTTTGGATGTCGAATATAGTTCAAAACAACAATTGAATCCGTACAAATAATCACATCATGTAAGTTTTCTGCTTCTATAAATTTCAAAGCCTCTAAGACTGTCCGTACATATAATCACATCATGCAAGTTTTCTGCCTCAATAAATTTCAAAGCCTCTAAGACTGCAAGTAATTCTGCCTGGACTATAGTACAGTTAGGATTAACTTTAAAATCCGAACACTGTAAAACCTCCCTACCTTGGATAATGCAAAAGGCCGACCCCACACCATTGTTTGATTTGGAACTGTCTGTATAAATGTAACACTTGTCACTTTCCATTTAAGATATTATGATAAGATGGATGAGGGAATGATCGGAAGTCAGCCGGAACCTCTACCTTAAAATCTTTCCCATTAATTTCTAACCTACCAGAATTAAGCGTAAAGTACAACTGATATTTTTCCCTTAAGAGAAGATCTAGTGGCATCTTACCTGACAACAGAATGGCTGAGTTCCTAGATATAGTCCGATAGCCCTTAATAATATTAATACAAATACGACACTGGAATTTCAAAAGAGTTCCCTTATTTTAATTTTATCCAGAGAATACCCCCAGACTGGGCATGCATAAGACAGCTGAGGTATGACCATTCCCTCATAAATAGATTCAATTATGTTTGAGGTTAGGCCCCAATGTAGTGTTGCAACCAATGTAAGTTTGTTTAGTAAAGCCTCTGTTTTGCTGAGGATGTACCGAACATGTTTCCTCCAATAGATATTTTTGTTGATAATCAGCCCTAAATACTTAAAATCTTTAACATAATTTAAAACAGTTCCATTAAGTCTGATAACAGGGTAAGTTATTTTGTGTTTTTGTGAAATTAACATCAGATTAATCTTATCTGGATTAAACTTCAACTTATTCTCCTCTCCCCAATTTGTAATTAATGATAGGATCAAATTCCCATTTCTTTTGAGAGATCCAAAGTCATTATCTTCAATGGTCACTAAGCAGTCATCTGCAAAACAGACAATATTACACTCCTGTGGCAACTTAATGTCAAAAATAGTATTCATAAGTATACAGTCAAACCTGTTTTTATGCCGACAAATAAATTAATTTTTATTTGTCATATGCATTTGATGAAAGTTTTTTTATATATCGCACAAAAAAAATTGCACATAAAACATCGCACAAAAAAAAATAATGCAAAAAAACGGACCGCATAAAAACAGGTTTGACTGTATTCCAGAAGCCCAGTCCGCAGGTGGACAACCCATAGAGATGTTGCACGTGTGTGCAATGTTATTGTATAATAATGTAACCTGTCTTCTCGGGAAGTAATCAGTTGCCAATGTATATAAATTACATGGACACCCATGTCTATGCAAATTGTATAAGATTTTAGGAACTTATGCCCTGTCAAACGCTGAACTAATATCCAATGAAATCAACAAACAATTACTTCTTTCGAAAGCTCATTTTTTGCCCGCTGTTTAACATAAAGTATGGCATTGATGGTACTAAATTGCAGGATAAATCCATATTAGCGAATGTTCAACTTATGACCTCTATGGAGGAAGTGATTTATTAGAGCCTTTTCCCAAATACCTTCCCAAATACTGGCAACAAACTAATTGACCGATAACTATTGGGTTTATCCATGGTCCAGTTACCAGGCTTAAGTATCAATTTACAGATCGCCTTCTTCCAAACATCAGGAAATTTTCCATCACGCAAGCATGCATTATATATAGAAACCATAAGATCAGGGTGTATCGAGAAAATGTGTTTAGCTATTTCTGAGGTGATTGAATCATGTACAGGTGCCTTTCTGTTTGCCAAGCCATTCACTATACGATGTATCTCTTCCGCAAAATATAAATCATCCTCTGCAACATATGGCTGCTTACTGCATTAACGAATCAGCTTATGTGTAGTGCTATCCTGGCCGGGATCATCTGTAGGGAAAAAATAATCCATAATAACACCAACTGCCCTATCAGAGCTAAAACACAAATTACCATTAGCATCAGTTAGCAGAGTAGGCGGTATGGCTCTAGTATCAGAGCTTTTCAGAAAAGTGTATACTTTATCTCAAGGGTCCCAATTCCCCTCCACATCACAAAACTCCTTCCAAGATCCGGATTTACTATTACGTATTTCCTTCTGATAACTTCTTTTTGCAAAAAAGTATTCCCGGTGCAAAGAATCCTGAAAAGATTGATTCCGACAAGATTGATATCGCCGATGTAAAGTATCAACCAAGCGCCTACTGGTTGGTAGAGTTGGAGTCTACCAAGGGACGGAATGTTTTTTCTTAATGTGTATCAGAATGTTTCTGCTATAGCAGTATTTTATGAGGTCTGTAAACTGATTAACTATATAATTAATGTTGTAACCAAATTGTATTTGTTCCATTAATTTGGGTATGCCATCTATGTAGTCCTGATGAAGAGAGTCCCAGTTAGCTCTGTTGATATTGTATCTAGAAGTAGAATATTCATCAATAAATAAGGGAGAATGATCAAATCCAAAATCCAATTGATAGTGTATGTACCTGTGCTGTGATAAGAAGTCATCCTGACTAAGTTCCCATTGTTTAATATACCGAGTAGCAGATGTGTTAGACACAGTTAAATCAATATAACTTTCTCCCTGATAAACAAGCAAAAATATCAGTACTATGGCAGAAAACACATTCATTAGTAAAATAAAAAGAAGACTTTAAGTGTAGAAGCGCTTTTGATTTATTTAAAAATCCTCTTCAGCTACTAACTCTACATTAATTTTAAAAACTTATTCTAAAGAACGCCAAGAGAAACATTCTTAACATTACAAACTCTTTTTTGTTGTCATAGCAACGATGATTATAGACTAAAAAATAAAAGAATATATAGGTAACATAAACAAAATAATAAATTATTTAGTACAATAAATAATATAATAAACACTTCATATTGATTTAACATTTTCTATTTCAAAAATAATTAAACTAAAGTTCAATCTAAATAAACAGTGTCCATTAAAACCTATCACTACACCATTTCCAAGCATTACTAATGGAAGTTGGGTCCAGCTTGTTAATTAGTTTAATTAAATCATTCCTTCCATTGTAGATGGTCAACAATTCCGCTATTCTACCTTTTTTAATATCATGCTCTTTGTGAATCACTTTAGCATCATTCCATTTCACCTATAGGTCGTTTGCCAGGGTTTTTTGGGCTAGAGCTGTTGTAGCTACTTTATTTTGTAAATCTTTCATGTGTTCAGGTAATCTCTTGTTAAGTGACCTACAAGTGTAACCTATATATTTGAGATTTTGATTAACGTTATCAAGTAATGGTATTTCATATACTCCAGGGATGTGGTTAGGATTAAGTTTATCCTTGTCATTTCTCAACATATTAAATAATGTATTTCTTCTATTATAAGTTATTCTATAGCCTGTAGCTTTCTCCAATTTCTTCTTAAATTTTAAAGTAATATTGTTAATGTCTATGCTATAAGTTGGTCTATCGTCCATTTTTTGCTTGTTTATGAACCATTTAGGCAGTGTATTGGATTTAATGTTTTTTCCCTGATGTCCATTAAAGGTGGGCTCCCTATTGTTATTGTGAAATATTAGGTCATGCATCAGCAAAAAGTCCAAAAATACCTCTCCTCGTCTGTTCTGCAATCTATCACCCCATACCAGAGGTCTAGCATTACTATCTATACTAATTATAAGGGGGTTACTTGTATTAATATCAATAATCTGCTGAAGGGAATTACATTGAATAGTAATATCACCAGTTAGGGTAAAGTATGTAGAATTTAAAATAATTTTATGCCTACCATGTTCAATTAGAACAGAAGTGGTAATTTCATTGCTCATCTCCAGTATGAGTGAGGCCATGATATTACTCTCAGTGACTATGACTGCTGTTGCAATACCCATAGTGTAGATTCTAAAACAAGACAGAAACCCTAACATGTTTTGCTTTGTGTATGGTTCTTGTATGAGAATGACATGTATGTTATTATCAAGTATGTATTTGACCAAGTGATTAGTTGCCGCAGAAAATCTGTCTAAATTGACCTGTAATATATTTATGTGGCGCATTAATACTGAGTGTGCGCATCAGCAAGCTGACACTGGTACCTAAAGAAGGGACAATGACAATCATGGGCTCGTGATAAGGATTGACTCGGGATTCTGGGTTGTGACATCCTCTGTTGTACTTCAGATAGTTCATGCACTGAAACTCTTCTCTTCAAACTGTGCACTGGCTCAATTCATGGCCAGTTCCCGCACAGTTAGGGCAGACCACTTCGGCTTTACATTTTCTTGCCAGATGTCCATAGGCACAACACTTGTAACATTGATGGAAGCTGTAGAAATCCCAAAGCTTGTGCGACAACCAGCCAATACTCATAAAGTCGTTACTCTCTGCTATACCCCTCCTTGTCTTTGGGTCAATCTCCACCATCCAGGAGCACAGGTTTCGGTCTGCCCTCTTACCAACTTGGAATGCCGGTTTAAAGTTGTTTGCTGACAACAACTCTGCATTGATGTGTTCGTTGAAAATTCTCACACTGCTCCTAAGGGCCTCTGCGGTGATGTCAAATGGTGTCCTGGTTATCATTATCCTTGGTTTCCTCTTTGTTGACTCCCTAACCTCGTACTCCTTTTCTCCTGAAGTTTCTCTCTTAATCTTGATGCTCTGGTGCTGGTGCAGCAGGTGATGACTACTCCCGACCTAACTGTCTTTGTGCTCTTTACTCCAACCTTTAAATCTTGAAGATCGACCTCTTCCTTTACCCTTTCTAATAACTTCCTTGGTTCCATTGCCTCCATGCCCTTGGAGTGGTACACAAGAAACACTGCATCATCTCATTGTGGAATAGGTCGCTTAATGATGTCAGAATACAGAGGCTTTAATGGTCTTTCCTTTGCTAACCTGTGCTCCATTTACTATTATAAATCTTCTACTTTCTCATTTGCCTTGATATACGGTGAGTAGGCTCTCAAAGATGATTGACATCGTTGCCAGATTCTTCTTAATATCATCCCTTATTGATCCTTTTAAAGTTCTACTTTCAGCCAGGGCACTAAAAACCTTACTGAGGGAACAGCGAAACAACTGGGCATTCTCCACTCCCCTCTCTGAGTTCACATGGTCTCTACTGACACCAGGAGAACCCATGACTAAACAAAGTTATGTAAAGAAACGCCTACAGAGATATGTAAAGTGTTAGTATAAAAACCCACTTAAATTAACTTAAACTAATTAAATTTATTTAATAATAATTTAAACTATATTATGTTAAAAAGAGTCAAAAGCCAAAACCAGTAAATTAATCACTAAACCAATAAATGCCTAGATAATGGAAGCAGTCACGAATGACTTTGAAAGAACTTTGAACAAAAAAGTTAAAAATTTTCTATCAACCTATATTCAGAAAATACTCAACAAGAGGAACACAAAATTGTATAACACTAACTATTAAAAGCTAAAATAAGAGCTTAAGACCAAAAATTAAATCAAAACAATCTGCAACTTAATCCTGATCAAGCCCTAACTTGAACTGTCAAAGAATGCTCTATTTAAAGAAAACTCTTAAAATACCCCAACAAATTATATATATTTAGAAACCTTAGGAAATAAAGAAACTAACTATACCAAAATAACTTATGTATAACTCAAAATAAAACTGAAATTAAAGAAATTAGCAAGCCAAGCCTAATAACAACTAAATTCACTCCTAATTCTTTAAATCAATGAATTAACCAGGTAAATTATATATCAAAAGAATTGGCAGAACCTTATCTACACTAATATAATAAGAATAAGAACTTTGAAATAAATAACGCCTTAAATTAAGAATAAGACACTAAGCCTAACCTGGCAAGAAAGCTAAGCCTAACACAAACTAAAAATAGTTCTACCTCTTTAAAAAATCGAATCAACTAGACAAATTATATATCAAAAGAATCAGTAGAACCTTAGCTACAAGAATATAATAAAATTAAGAATCTTCTAACAAATAATTTCTAAAACTAAGGAAACGACGCCAAGCCTAACCCTGCAGACAAGCTAAGCCTAACACTAAAACTAAAAATAGTCCTATTTCTTTAAAATATTGATTAAACTAGACAAATTATATATCAAAAGAATCAGCGGAGTCTTATCTATAAGAATATAATAAAATTAAGAACTTTCTAACAATTAGCGCGAAGAATCTATCGAAGAATTGCTAAGCCTAATGGCAAAGCTAGATAAGCCTAACGCCAAAATACTAAAAATCAGAAAACAGATATCAAATGAATCAGAAAAACGTTACCTACAAGAATATAACAAAAGTTTTTACCTTGATGCAGAAAAACTACAATTTTCAGAAATGCTTGAAGGTGCTCACATAAGTTCACCAACACACACAATGGCAGCCACCAAACTCTGTCTACACTTATTGAAACATGTGAGGAAGTTAACTTGGACCTGTCCTATTTTTATTTTATTATGCACTCTATTATTTATTTATCGTTATTTTCTTATATGCTAACGTATTATATTTTAGTTGATCTGGAATTTGCAGAGTCGCTAGCCGTTAGGTTTAGATTATAATTGGAATTATTGCATTCGTTCTAAACCGCGACTTTGCAAACATTATAATTACCAAACAATTAACTTTTGAATCAAAGGCTGTTTTAAATCACTGAATCAAAGACTTTTTTTAAACGTTAAAAAAGTAAGCATTCCACTTAACTAAATTAAAATACTGTTCAATCTAGCACTGATTTAAAGTGGAAAAAATATACACATAACTTTAGAAGCGCTTTCGACTTTATTAAGTCCTCATCAGCTATACTTTACATAAAGAGATTGTCGAACACAAGAATGCCAAAATAGAACAAATTTAAAGTTTAAATATAGAAATGTTAGAATGTTAAAATAAAACATTAATTAAATAAACATTAAAAATAAAATAAACTTAACAAGTTTTTAAAAATATTAAGAATAATAATACATAAAAAATAAAAATATAAATAACAGTAGGCCCAGTTACAAAGGATGGAATTAAATTAGTATTATAGGAACCATTGTGCTGGTACGGTGGTAGGGAGGTTGTCATTGATAACATAAGCTTTTTTCTTATAGGTAGCAATGACGAGGGCCTCAGCGACTTTGAT